>JACXGK010006192.1:0-29733 GCA_016801125.1 Novumbra hubbsi
TGGTCAGGGTTAACCCAAGTGTTTTGGTCAGGGTTAACCCAAGTGTTTTGGTCAGGGTTAACCCAAGTGTTTTGGTCAGGGTTAACCCAAGTGTTTTGGTCAGGGTTAACCCAAGTGTTTTGGTCAGGGTTAACCCAAGTGTTTTGGTCAGGGTTAACCCAAGTGTTTTGGTCAGGGTTAACCCAAGTGTTTTGGTCAGAGTTAACCCAAGTGTTTTGGTCAGGGTTAACCCAAGGGTTTTGCGGGCCCACATGAAATGAAAAACACGCCAGCTGAGCTGACAGTCGCAATTACACAGGCGGGCATTGAACAGAAAAACCAACCTTCGATTTCTGATGCACCTTCCAAGCCTCTTTGGTTGGAAAATGCAGACCACAGCTTACACAGGCCTGGATCTCGGCTGGACTTCCTCTCAAGTAGATGGTCGGGTCACAAGGAGAGTGGTCAAACCTGCAAATGCACACAGAAAGCGTTCCTGTGACCATAACAAAAAGAAGGCTTATTATGGCTATTATTAGGTTTATTATGTTGACTACCTTTTCAAATGACCTTCCAGCAGAGGGACGTTGTCATAAACCCGACCACAGTTGATGACTGGACAGGTTTGTGCGGCCGATTTACTGCTGGGAGTGAAGAATGGTTTGGTCCGCCAGCCTGCTGTATTCTTGGGACCTGAGAGCAGACAACTACAAGACTAAGAGCCTGCTTGGTGTGCTAGTAGGGCCAGTCTATAGAACGTCTAAGGGTCAGTTTAAGGAACTGCTGATCTAGAACCAATTACAAAAAGAAGGGAGAAAAACCGCCAAAGGCTTGCTGGTTGAAGTCCAAGGCCACAAGGTAAACCGGTGTATCAGCACCTGTACGCCGAGCCATTCTACGAATACGGACCCAGAACTAGACTGTTTTACCTGGCATCTTCAACCACATGTCCACACAGCGCTTGGCCTCATTAGTGTGCCCCATGGCACTAACCGCCAACCCCTGCTTCCCGTGAGCCTTTTGTGACATTTGCTTTTCCTGAAAGGAAAGCAAGCAGAGACTCGACCAATGTTAACAACCGACCACGGCACCCAGAAAAGACGCACGACGCCGTGGTTGACATGTTCAGCGTAGCAGCCTGAGCCTAAGGAGCCCTTACCTTAAAGGCTTGGCACTTCTCTGCCCTTTCCTTCGTAGCCAGGGCCACTTGGCACGCCAGCCGGTCCAAGGTGGACTTGACCTGGGCCTTCTGACGCGCAATCTCATCTTCAATCTTCACAATGACGCAAAACAAGTAAACGGAAAAACATAACTTACATTACAATAAAGTACATGATTTTAAATTGGCTCCCAACAACCTTATCTTGTAAGTGGCACAAACGGAGCTCTGCCCCCCTAGTCTTTAAGCAAGGTCTCTTTCTGTTCAATAAAGCGTATGCTTAGCTCATTATTTTTGGCTTGACACTCACTGTCTCTGCCATGGGTAAACTCACTGTCTCTGCCATGGGTAAGACATCATCTTCCCCTTCGCTCAGTAAATCAATACATTCCAGTACAGGTCTGAGTGGAGCCTCCTGAAAAGAGTGAACACACATTGTCAGAAACTGTGTCCGTCAGCGATGTTAAGACAGCGTTGGCTCTTACCAACACTTTATATCATTGGGTCTGAGGACGGGTCTGAGGATTTTATCCTGGTACCTAACAGCAGTCAGGCCAAAAACATGCCTCCCCAGACCATCACCGACCCACCACCAAACCGGTCACGCAGGATGATGTTGCAGGCAGCACAATGTTCACACGGCGTCTCCAGACCCTTTTAAGTCTGTCACATGTGCACAGCGTGAACTTGCTCTCATCTGTGAAGAGAACGGGACCTGCCAATTCTAGTGTCCTCTGGCGAATGACAACCGGGGCTGCACGGTGCTGGGCTGAGAGCACAGGTCCCACTAAAGGACATCCAGCACTCTTGCCACCCTCATGTAATCGATCTCTGTCCGTTTGGTCAGGAACATGCACACCAGGAGTCTGCTGGAGGTCATTTTGTAGGGCTCTGGCAGTGCTCCGCCCTCCCACAAAGGAGCAGATACCGGTGGTGTTACTGGGGTGGTGCCCTTCTACGGCCCTGTCCAGCTCTCCTCGTGTAACAGCCCGTTGCCTGGTATCTCCTCCATTGTTTAAGGGCCCATGGTGGGAGAAACTAAGGTGTCAGTGCTCACTTTGGCGCCCTTCCTTCTCATACCCCACAGCATTGACGGGATGCGTTTGTTTAGTGTAGATGCAACAAACGGCTATGCCTTGGAAAAGTTAGGCTTTGGGCGACATTATTGACAAATGAAAAGGCAGTCTACTTAGGCAGAATATCAAACGGAGAGAAGCCTTTGAAACTTATAACTTACTGACACGAACTCCACCTCATTTTCATCCTCTGCTCCAGGTGAGGACATTGGTTGTATCTGGAGGGAAAAAATACTGCTTAACGAATTCAAATTAAAAGAGATAATAAATAAACGTTGACAAGAATCAATAATGTTGTCATAACCGATTAGTCGGTATGATGTTATTATAATAATAATAGCCATATTGTAAAAAACTTTACCAGATTGCTATCGTTAACGTTGCAATGTTACTAAAGGCAAAGCGACCAATTGTTGTTTTTGTGTAATCACCCTATGGACTGCAACCATAGGTTCAAGAGTTAATATTAATGTTACTTTATTTATATTTAAGAGTGAATGGTTCAACATCATCCAGTTTGTTGTTAACTTGCTAAAAAAGTAGCTTTAAATAAACACTCAGCTTTCGTGGGAGTGTGTTCCGCAAGCTAGTTACATAGCGTGTTAATCTGCAGGACAGGCCACAACAATAATTTTGGTGGCTATTTGTAGACATTAACGTCTGCAATCCAAATAACGTTTAAGTAAAACACGATGTAATTTACTTTGATCATTTCCTATGTCATTATCGTACGGGCAAATTATGAAAATAATAAACATGAGCACACACTTACCCCTGGAATTGCCTTTTCGCGCAAAAGCAAATTTCCTCTGGTGGTTGTTTCTGGGATTTTGAGTTCTTAGGACCGGCACCCAGCCCTGCTGCTGTCGCATTGACTGTCGTCATTAAAATATTTTTTATTTTTTTATTTTACGAGTCATGAGGTATATGATACGCATTTACATGGCCTTTAATCTAGGGTAAACATCTGGTCAAATTCGACATATTTACATTTACAATAAAAAACTTTTCCTCTGCGCTTTAGCCTAGCCAGTGGACTTACACACAATCTTCTGTTTTCATAGTAATTTCGCAAAAATGTGTTAAACTGTTTTGGTACTGCATAGCATTAACATATATAAATGTTATTATTCACAGTAGCTTATTTTTATTCATCACGTATCAGAGCAAATAATTTAACCAGGTAGATTTGACTTATAATGGTATCCCGACTGACAGCTTTAAATATTTTGCGTTCTGCAGCATCTTTGCTGTGCTGAGCTCAGAGGCAGATGCTTTAAAAAGCTGAGTCATGGGTTGTCTTGCATTACTGAAATCAATGTAACTTAGAGATAGTAAGTAGACAAGACTATATTTCGGGCTGCAAGAGACATTCACTGGGCTATATCCTATGCCAATAGTATTGGGTTTGCTTTAAAGCATCTAGGGCAGCAAGCGCGGAACGGTGGTCTGCGCAGGAGACGCTGCCCTATATAGCGTTTTATAATGATTGCTGCGGCGTTTTTGGTCTTATTGAGACCATATAGTATTCAAGTTGTTTTGCTATTATTGCTGCTACTACTGGGAACTATTGCAACAATTCTTTTTTTCTGTTGCTGGCATCGGAGGCTTCGTAACGGGAAACATCCTATAAAATCTGTGCTTTCAGGGCGCTCGAGGAGTCGCGGTGAGTAGAGGCGTCAGCATCTCCAAGCAGTGCGGCTAATCCACCAAATGCGTGGCGTGTCTGTATGTTGAAGCATTTTTTTATTTGGTGACCTTAAGCAAGCAATTGCTTTACGGTGTCATGCGTTTTTGTTAGCGACTTGACACAGTTGCATTATCAATATTTAAAGCAGATACCCATATCCTTGGTTCAATGTAGACTTTGCACGGCCTTCAGCATGAAATCATGTGTTAGCCAACGGTCAGTGTCCAAATGTATTTTGTTCACCTCGTTTACTGTCGTAATGCTGCCCACAAAGTCGATAGTTGACACCTATGAATGAATTAGCCTTATCTAATAGGCCTCATTAAGATATCGGAGTGTTAGAACATCCTCTCATTTGTCCTAGAAGCTGGTCTCCGGACGCATCATTTTCGATCAGAGGTAATCATTTGTTTTTTACTTCTGTCAAGGTCAGTAAGTAGCCAATTATTTATTTTAAATACAAGATTGTGAAACAAGAACAATTTTATTGTAGTCTTCGTTACTTTTGTTATACTTTATCTTATAGTTGTTGGAGTGTTGTCGCTCTGTTTTTATGTTATGCGCAGAGTGATCAATAAATAATCTGAATGATCCTGCACTTTTCCGCAGTTTCACAGTAATTATTAAAGAACATTCCACATGGTAATGTCACATAGGTCCAAATGTGCTAGTATATATTATTATTATATATAGATATTGGCAATTTACTTGAATGATTATTGGATTAAACCTCTTAGGCCCTATATATTTTCCAAAACCTTAGTTCAATCCATTAATTTATTTTTTCATTTGTGGGATGCATTGAAATACATTGATTATTGGATTAGTTCTGTCTCATTTCAACTGGATGTGTTATGTTTTTACAGGGCTTCAGACACAGTCCGCGCCATGCCAGAAGGGCACGCGCTCGAGTGGCCGAGGAAAAGCCTCTTGTGGAAATTCCAGAGAGTGATAATCAGAGTGACTCTTCCTCAACTGTGAGAAAACGAAAAGTGAAGAAGAGGGTCCTTCCAGATTTCTATCACTCGGTACAAGTCACTCCAACACGGAAACCCGTAGGTATTTTCTTGCACATTTACCAGATGTCCACCATTCTAAACTTGGCATCTAAATGAAACATGCCATGTTCCTATATAAACAGGCGGATTTATGGCATAATTTTGTTGACAAATATTGGCTACGTCGGATATTATGGTTCTCTTAGTGTCTTGCCACAGATGGTACCAATTTCAAGTGCACAGGTAATCTCCTTTTTGGGCGTGAATAGATGTCTTGTTACGCGCGGATTCCCCTTCCACAGTTTCGCCATCTGTAAACCAGCGTGCTAAAGCCAGGATGTGGTACTGGTGGCGAAACTATGGACTGCAAATCCGCGCGTAAAAGCAATAGGCTACTGCATATCGTATCATTTTCTGAGCACACATGATTACGCGAAGTCTTGAAATATATTATTTCGTATATAATGCATGTTGTTGACCCATGCACTACCCATTAAACAGAAGTAGCCACCGTGACCACCAGACCATGATGTTAATATAATGCAGGTATTCTAAATTGTTTACAGTAACTGATCGACATCGTTGGTTAAACTCATTAGGCTAGTCAGGGTAAAAACAAACGGGATGTAAACTACTTTCTATGCATGGGTTCTTCTCGGTGTTTGTACAATTTTCTTTTTAGTGCTAGAGATTTAGCATTGAGAGAAAGTTAATTCCTAAGTTGCATCCAGTACAGGTCCTAAGGTCAAAATGAATGTCAGACACACAAAATAATGCATCTTCTCTACCCAGATGTCTTATTTAGTGTGTGTTGATTGTTTGTAGGATTACTAAAGCCACTGAATCATTAGAAACCAGTCCACTTGTCTGACCACCCTGGTCTGCATAAACAATCTTACGTTTGAAGGCTTTATTCATTCATGCACACAACTTGAAAGGTTCCTGTCTTCTCTAAGATGTAGTAACTGTTTGGTGTGGAAACAATTAGAGGTAGGTATGTAGGATTTAAAGAGATATTTCACCAAAATACAAAATAGCACATTGGTGTACCTACCCTGCAAGAAGTCTATGGACAAATTATGAGATGACAGGCAGTGTTTCCAAATGCTAGCATTTGTTGCACTAATCATATTCATGTCCAAAGACAGCAATTTGCACACCAAAACAACGTAGGACCCATAGGAACACTTTCCTCACAAATTCCTTGACCAATACTCTTTCGACTTCCTCAGGTAAGTCAGATAACTTCCTCAATGTAGGAGCACTTTGAAAGAAGCTTGTCTCAGAGGAAGCATGTTGCAATCTTGAAATATCTCAGCGCATTGTGAATGCTGTGATGGTACAGGACAAAAAATATTTCATAGTGTAGATATTTTGATTGTTTTGCTGTTGTCATTTAACTGCCAAAAAACGATAGGTACTGCCATACGTCAGCAGTTGGGAGAAGTCAGAGCCCAGGAATAATGGATACTTTTCTTGTTGGTAAAACCAGTTATAGGGTTGTTCAATGATACATTTCCCCTTCACACTTAATTGCTAATGCTGGTTAATGCCACTTTTAAATGCTTACAGACAGTACATAATGACCGTACAGTAAAGGGAGACATCTGCCTTGGTGTAATGGGATGGTTGGGAGGAGGAAACATTGAAGGGAGGAGGAAAAGGGGAGGGGGGTTGAGAGGAGGAATAAACTTTGAAGGGAGAAGGAAGAGAGGATGTTGATGAGAGGAGGGAGAAACATTTAAGGGAGAAGGCAGAGGGGAGATAGATGAGAGAGGAATTTGATGTGGGCGATGAGGTTTGAAAAGAAGAAAAGCGTTAGACAGAAAAACGGGGGTTTAGAAATCATGGAGCGTGCCGTGGAAATCTCTCACAACAGTCACATGATCATCCTGTCCAAAAACATACGTTGAAAGACCTACCTTGTTTTATGTTTCTACCAATCACAACCCTAACAGATTTCAGCTGTGCAGCAGGTCATTTGGAGAGGAGGGTGCAAGTTTTTTTTTTGCAAAGTGGAATCTTTCAGATAGATTATCATGTGTTTGCTGTGTGCTTTTTTTGGAGGAGATGGGTATTTCCGGACACTTTCAGGGTATGGTCGATGACAATATAGATGAAATAGTATATATCTAATAGTATTCAAAAGTATCTCAAGTAATTTCAATAATCCCATAGCTTTGCAAATTCAACCCTGCAAAATGTGTTCGAGTTCCGACATGTGGATTGATGTTAGCATTGTATGAGGTGACTTTGCAGGTCTAGTCAACACACACTAGTTAAAACTCAGTGTTGAGTTAACATGACTAACGATTGTAATGAGGCAACCAAAAAAAAGACTTGCCAAAACGTTGTACCTGACTGCAATTTCTTTCATAGGGTCTGAACCATTTGAAGAAGGAGTGCCCTCCCCAATGAGCTAGAACTTGCTATGTTGATACACCCACACACCTTAGTGAATGGATCTGTCACAAATCCTTAGATTGTAAGTCTTGATTGTGAAATTGCACATAGGTTCAGCTGTGCTGTAATTTCCATTGAAAGTCAAATCGTTTGCTCTGAGCTGGTTCTATGTAGGTGGCGTACCAGGGCTGAAATTCTCGGGCCACACACTGTAAAGGTGCATTAACGACAGGATTTTAAATAAAAAATGTATTTCTTTTTATACAAATACGAAGTAGCATGCTTGATTCTGAAGACATTATCATCTGTAGAAGGTTATGTCTCTGGCTTAGTTTGTCCTCGGGAGGGTTTTGGAACCAATCTGAACGTAAAACTCAGAATGTAAATGTGCTCAGTCAATCCTGACTTGAGTGGAAACCGCCATGGAAGTATTACAATTTTACTCACCCCCAGAATGACTCCCACCTTAGATATAGAAGAGCATGAAAGGCTATACAGAATGAACACAGGTGCATTTTACGATATTGTTGTGGATTTTGATGTGTGCTTGGGGTAAATTGACAAGTTGGACATCCTGGCAGAGGCAACTAGGTTTCTGGACTAAATATCCTGGTACTGTGTACAGTTGATGATGCTGTTGATAATAACATCAAAGGTCCCCCACCCTACCTTTCTGTACACACAGGGCTGTATATTGTTCTTGTACCAAAACAATTAAGTCTGTTAAGTTCAAAATCTCTGTGGCCTGACTTGTATCCCATTGAAAGTCTCAGTGGCCTGATTTGTATCCCTTTAGCTTTGAATAAACGAGGGGCATTCCATAAGTGCAGATCTGAAGGATTTGGAGAGACGATATAGAGACCTGATTTTAAATACCTTCCAATTTGTTCTAAAATACAGACAGTGCTGTTAAGGAAGGATGCCCAGAGTTTTAAGAAGGGTGTCAGTACATGAAGATATTATGGACATGGCTTTTGACCTTTTATACCATGTATAAGGTAATTTAAAGAAAAACATACCCCGGGGCTATGTCCTATTGCTATTTGAAAAGCCACACCCTCACTAGATTCACATGGGGTGTGGAAGTATTTGTTAGAGACCTGCAATAATCGACGGACAGACACGACAGGGGCCAGATTGTCTTATTCTGAACGTACTAAATAGGTATGCACAATAAATACATGTTTACTATTCATAACAGTGCTCTAAATGTGCCGATTCACTGTCACTAGCAACATGTCTAATCAATGTCACAAAGCACATGCGCGCCAGCCAGCAAAACAACAACCGAGTGGGCTTGACAAAGGATGCCGGTGGACCAGTTGCTGGATTTCTGGTTGGTTTTCGACGGTCGACGTGGGGTGTAGCCTACGCACTCACTACCAGACAAGCACCCTCCCAGGATGGCGCTGTAACACCGCGACATTGGCCACAGCCTGCATATTGAATAATCAAAAATCTAGCACTGGACTCCTTCAGTCGCCATCCGCCTCCTTCTGTATCCTAGTAGGGTGACGCGTTGACAGCTCTGGAAGTGCATTCTACTCTCCCTGGCTTTAGCTGTTCACTCTGGAGATTTTCAACATAAGGATAGACTATAATGTAATGGGCAGAGAGCATCGCTAGAAGGGCGTGGCTCTGATTAAATATGACATAGCCTGCCGCTGCCTGAGCAAGTGGATAAAGGATTTTCAGCTGATAGCATGTAAGCTTATACACGGGTAGGCCATGTTATTTCTGGCCTGACGGGGGAGCCAAATACAATTGATTTTAATTCTCGCTGCCTGTTTGCGCTTTTGTTTTTTTATTGTTAAATCAGAGATCAATAGACGAGCTGGTAGCTCCCGTTACGGTGTCTCCCTGGAGCTGTCAATGTGCATTTACATTTCGCACATTTGTTTAAGGGACTGTAGGAGCAGCGATGGTGAGAGAAATCTTAAATGTTGTCTTCCTGACGGTGATCATAGGTGTGTTGTCATGTTTGTGTTGCCAGAAAGCAACACATTGATCCTTTATTTCTCCATTGTTTCAGCAGAGCTCGGGTTCAGGCAACGCTTCGCTTCACTGTTCCATGTCTTCATCCGCGGATTTCTCGGACGAGGATGATTATAGTCTTAAATCTGGTTCGGTCTCACCGGCACCCGGTGACACTTTACCGTGGAACCTACCCAGACATGAGCGACATAAGCGAAAATTTCAGGGAGGATCCGTTTTGGATCCAGCAGAGAGAGCCGTTCTCAGGATCGCAGGTGAGTCAGAGTCCCATGTTTCATTTCTCATGCATGCTGCTGATAATAAAACATAAACTGGGCCTATTGATTAGGATTCTATCATATGTCAAATTTAGCAGTTCAGGTCTACTGTAGGATAGACTAATGACAATTTGGCCTTACAGTGAACATTCGTGGTTGCGATCCGTTCCATATTATTTCATTTCTGAGGTATGTGCAATTTAGAATTCAGACCTGTTTTTTGTAAGCTGTAGAAAATAATTAAGCTAAACAAAGGTTCCGTGTCATTGAGGAAATTATTATATATGAATTATTCACTGAAAAAAACTTTGAGATAAACTAGATAAACTACGTTATTTTCTGTTAAATCCATTCATGCGCTGATTGTCCGTCCAACATCCGGGGAGATTGAGTTATTTAGGTGAAAGTGCAACCAGCTTTCATCATGGCAAGGTTTGTTGGTTTGGCTACTACAAAACACAAATTGATTATTCTTTTTAATCTTCTGATACATGGGTTCATCGATACTTGTATATGTGGGCAGATAGCAGGGCCTTTACGACTGCAATGTTGATTATAGTAAATTGATTACATAATATTTATGATATTTATTGTCAAACTGCCATGAACTGTGCATTTTACAGGAAAGCATGCTATTGTAATGCTTAAACCATGTGAATACCTCCTAATCCAGTCTGTGAAACAAATGAGCGTAGCTACATTCCTGAGGCGACCTTGCTAAAAGTACTTGTTGTTTCTTTAAAAAAAAACTGTTCAGGGAGGAATGCAACAATTGATTAGTCTATCCAGCTGTTATAGACACATGCATCTATTAATTCAGTGTCAATGCTCATTAATATGCACAGGTCTATGAAGGTGAGTAATGATATGGAATTGGTATACATTTGCAGGTTGTGCTGTCTTACATTTCAACAAACGATTACTTGTTTTAAATAGGGGCCCTTTTTTAATATTGTGACATGTGAATAAAACCGATTACATTGCTGAATCTTGATCCATACTTACTGGTTCCATAAAATGACAAACATATCAGCCCAGTGTTTCCAGACGTCTATGAAATATGACTTAACAATATTAGTGAAAAAGCTTTCTTTCCAAAATGTTTTAATTGCATATGTTAAAAGGAATTGTTAGGGTTAGGGTTATATACCTCATTGCAAACATTAATGCAAGTGGATAGCTGATTGCCCAGCTCATTCCTCTTTAGACTTCTGATTGGTTGCCTCTTTCTTAGTATGAAGTAGCATTCTGTATGAAATGTATGTAAAAAAGTTATTGTTTTTTAGTAATGGTGATTTTCAAGCACAGTTGTAGTCAATCATTCTGCAGAATAACAAATCCAATATAGGCTTGGCTTTTGTGTTTTGAATTAGGCCTTTCCTTGTTTCTTTTAACATGTTCATTTGAAGAGACCAAATCAAGCAAAGCCAACCAAACGAAACAATTGGATATAAAATATCCTACATCTAGCTATAGGTTTGGCCTACTTGTAATGGAATGGGATTTTGGAATGCCTTTAAATCACTGGCATTGCATCAGTTCTTATTAATGCTTATAGCCTATTAAAACACAGCAGTTCATGCTAATATTGTAATCGAACTGTCGCATTAGCCTGCGGGTATTACTGGAATGGGAGTCATGGAATAGAAAGACAGAGCGGTGAGGGGTTTGCGTGCATTAGTATTGCTCAGGCGCACCCGCTCGATATGAGAAGGCATTTATTATGTCTAGCAACCCGCTCTATCCCACGGCCTGCTCTCTCCTCGCTTGGAGACTTTTGCAGACCCGGCGCACCGGAGTTTTGTCATGAAATCGGAGAGGACGTCTCGCCCATTGGTGGTTTGATCGACCGGGGAGGGGCATAGGGGCGGTTCCTTACATGGAACAGCAGCGCTGAGTAGTCCTTCGTCCGGATCCCTGTCCCGCAAATAGGCATGTTATCTCGCCCCAGCGGCTCGTGAACGTCCAGCCAGTAGAGCTCTATAGTGGGGCCCCGGAAAGCTAATGGCTCACTACAACGCAACACCGGCGGGTTATGTGCTCGCGGACGAAAAGGAATACCTTCAAGCATACGAGGATGTGCTCGAAAAATACAAAGGTATGCTGATTATTGCAACTACTATGGACTATACTGATTAGACGGGCGTTAATTGGTAGCCCTCGTAGTCATTAGTATGTATTTACAGGAAAGTTGTCCCGGGGTTTTGCCGACTGACAGCCCTTAACAAGTGTGTCCGCGAGCCACTGAGCTAGAGGACTGCGGGTAGACGTTAATGGAAACATGATGTCGAGCATTGTCAGCTGATATTGGAATTATACATGGTTTTAACACCTGTGAAAACTAATCTTGGACTTGTGCGACATTGGCCTATAATGATTTACACTGTTGTTGTTGTTGGGAAATCATTGATTGGAAGACGGGTGATGCTCAATGTCGCTCACTTTAGTCCTAACGAAACCGACCGAAACTTGTTAGGTTCTATTTTGGTAGGCCTCTTCGTTACCCATATGTTTATTTCACTTATTTCCGAAGAGTATTTGTCCTTTATAACCCTTAGTAAAACAATTGACCTAGTTGTCATAGGCTGACATGAAGTGACGTCCCCTGGTTCATCGTTCTAAGATGCAGCTTGCTTATTAACTTACATCAGTACCAGAAAGATGTACATCCAGGCTGACATGGCTGGGGGCCAAGTCAACAATACTGGAAATCTGCAGAAGACATTCCATTTTCAATATCCTGTCTGCAGCTAAGCGTTCTCCTCTAGCTGGATGACATTTCTGGCAAAGCCTATTGTGAAATGTGAATAGACTCCTTCTCCGATGATTTTTTTCCCCCATCGTCCCCAAATAATTGCTGTATTAAAATGGTTAGTGACAGGGGCATCTGTGCGGAGTGGTTTGTTGCGAGTTATTGTGATTCCACCTATTAAAATGGTCCCTAACAATGCATATTTATGTGGTCTCTCTCAGCTGTTGCATATCAAGGCAACAGACAGTCAGCTGTGGCCTGGCTTAACAGTGCTTGAGTGGAGCCTAATAGAATCATATGAGCAACGTTTTGAAAACTGTGTCTGACTTTTGTTTCTAGGCGTTGGGTCCGACAATGATGTGTTTTATGGTTGATGTTCCATTTGGCTATTTTCAAGCTTCTACTTAAAGATGAATCTGGGATGTCAAAGTTGCAGTCTGTGATTTTTGGCCGATGTTCATCTTAAAGTGGGACTGCTGAGCCAAAAATGGTCACCTATAATATGTAATTTATGTGCCAGTTTGTGCCCTATCTCACCAAAACCACTTGCTTTCAAACTTAAAAGTTTATGGCCAACTGAAGTATGATCCTGATTCAACGTGTACATAATGCACCTATGCCCAACATATTACACATTCAGCCCTAAATGGGAGTTTAAAACAATTATTGTTTTACTTACCTGTTTCTGAAACACAATTGACGGAATGTATACAGTGCCTTTAGATAGTATACAAAGCTATTTACTTTCTCCACATTCTGTTGTGTTACAGCCTCATTTTATAATTGAATAAATAATGTTGTACCGACATAAGATTATTTTAAGCTAATTTCTTCTGCAAAAGATGTAAATATCTCATGTTCATACAGCAAGTATTCACATCTTTTTTCAATACTTCATCGAAGTACCTTTTGCAGCGATCACATCTTTGAGTCTTCAGGGGAACACCTCAGCCAGCCTTGCTTACCTGGATTTGGGCAGTGGCTAGGTAGTGAGTGGTATCAAGCCTAACACTCATCACACCAGAGAATCTTTGTCCTCGTGCTCTCAGAGTCCTTCCAGCAGCAAGTCATATTCCTTGTCCTCTGGAGTGGTTTCCGTCTGGCCTGTCCATCATTAAATGCCTGATTGATGGAGTTTTGCAGAGATGGCAGTCCCTCTGGAATGTTAATGGGTTGGGATACTTTCCGTACTCACTGTATTTAATTTTTTCATGCCCTGGTTGACCTTTGCATGAAATCACCTTTTCACTATTAACCGACTGTGGTCCTTCAGGTATTAGGACATCAAATCAATTACTGGACGTGAATCCAGATTCCAACAATGGATTTGAAACCACCCTTTACATGAGCTTAACATCCTTTTCAACAAGGATATTGTTTCGGTGGCTGGCTGTTCACTGCAAGGCTGTTGGCCTGTTATTTAAAGATTTCCTGTTTGGACGTGACAATGATGTTTATTGCTTAAAGTTATGAGTTATGTTTGTGGTGACACATAGCTGGAAGTCACCTTTTTGAAGACACACTAAAGTTATAATGGGAAGTTGAACACTGAATCATATTAAAGGTTTTGGTAAAACCGCAAAACCATTGAGAGAACAACATGTATCTTTCAGGGCTGTACAGTTATGTTGAAAACATTTCCCTCAACTCTCCTTGTACTGTTTCTGCTTAGAGCTTCAAGAGTCTCAATTCTCCCTAGAGCGTTTCTCCATGTGACTTGTTGTGTATCAAGCAAAACAAGTAATTTTATTTTGATATTCAATAACAGTTACCAAACAAAGCAAAACAAATGTTGAGTAGGCAAAACAAACTTATCCCATACTCTATCATTGGCTATGCCATCATCAAATTAGCTTCATCATTTAAGTATGTTACCCCCTAAAAGATAAGCTGCATTTCTAATTAAGATTTTCCTAAAAATCAAGGTGTTCCCTGTAGGTTTCCTCTCCAGAGGTAATTTGAAATGTGTGAAATGTCAAGTTTTATGAAATGATACAAGGGAACCATCTATAACCATCTATACCCGTTCCCATTCAGCATGGTGTGACACCATCATCTATGTCCGTCACTTAGATAGTAGACATCTCCGGTGAGACACCAGGTGTGGTCAAACATGTCTGCACTAGGCTCCCATGTCATTCATAAAACATAGATCTTAAACATTTGTTCTTTGTTGGAGTGCTAATGGAATAGAATTCATTAGAAAAATGCCTGCAATTATTTGGCAGCTGTCTTCCAATTCCCAAAACCATAGGGAAAAATAAACAGACTTTATTGGAAGTGCTGTGATGGCTTGACCATTGTGTAGACTTAGGCTACAACATAGCACAGGTAGCTTTTAGGTTTTCTCAATTAAACGGTTTTATTTGTCTGAGTATTTCAGGTGTGTTCACATCAGATGTTCCAATAGTAACTTTGTTATATTTCCCCGAATGATTCATTCGTAATATGAGCTACTTTTGACGTTATAAGTTCAAACTGTAAAATGCAATCTTGCTGTAAATCCTTAGATATGGGCCGCCTGGTCTATATACAACCATTGTCAATACCTTTTTTTAAATGAATCATTCCAACTCTTTGTGTATATGTACACGCTGATAATGTGACAGTTTTATCTTTACTGCTGCATAGAGTACACAACACAAAAATGAAAAGCGCAGGTGTCTTAGAACGTGGAAGCGATGAAATTCCTCACAAGGTATCTGTTTACTAAGTAAACATCCATATTTTTATTTGCCATCTGCATTTTATAATTCTCCACACTTTCTTCTGGAAAATGTATTCTCAAGTATCTCAAACCCCAGCCTTTATTGTAAGATGGAACTTTATTTAACGGCAGGGTTTTAATCTTTCTTTAATTAGCCAATAGATCCACATCTGCTCTTGGCATGAACAACCTCATCACAGATGTTTTATCTGGATTGTTCACGGCGGATGAGACTTTAACTTGACAGTTATTTTCTCTTTTTGTGAATAGTTGGTCAGATTTTACACAGTTTCGTCAAGGTAGCTATGACCTTGTGTAGTTGCAGCAGCTCCTGAAACACGTTCCACCAAGCTGCACTGCTTCTTATCACACTGTTTGTTTAACTAGTAAGTCAGAGGATCCAGTGGGCTGATGGGAAACGTTCCTGCTGAGAATCTCCGTCCGATTACCTGCACACTAACCCTGCCTGTACAAAACATATCTTTACTTACCCTAGACCGTGCTGAGTAAGCTGTGCATATGCCTTTCTAAATCCTGGTCACGGCAGGTTGAACCCATCAGATAGTATTATTTACATGATCATAGCCTTTGCTACTTCAGTTTCCTCCAATAAGGTTGCTCTGTTGGCAAATATAATTGGTAATTCCGTTTTAACGCCTGGCGGGTCTCAGGCCTTGCATTCCTCCTGACCCTTAATGACATTCAGATAATGACATTCGAGTCTGAATAGCCCGTTCCTTCCTGTCTGACATTGGTCCTTTGTTTTCTCTTTTTCTGTAAGGGTGTGGTCTGAGCTGTTGCAGAATCATTTCCCCCCCCCCCTTGCAAATGTGGTGCAGGATCTCTGTCCACCATGTTTCTACGTGGCTCGCGAAAACGTTCGACGAAACGAAAAGACAATGAGGAGTTAAAAACATAGACGTTTTTGCACAGTCACCGTCTTTGTGCGTTCGTCCTTTATGCCCGAGCCCGACCTCTCACTCTCCCCCAGTCTGACAGCCCACTCATCACATTCACACGGCCCGTCCGGGCCCACACGCACACACCAGAGCCGATCCCCTCTGTGGAAACCGCTCGGCTACTGTACAAAAGACGCGTTGTGTCCAGGCAGAGGAGAGGCCGCGTCCACGTCCCAGTAAGAGTATGTGTGCCGCGTTGCCAGTGCGACGGTGGTCGGGCCTTTGTCTGGGCCGGGCTGTGGGAGTTGGGACCAGCGAAGTGTGCCCCTTAGGACCAGACCCTTTGTCTGGGCCGGGCTGTGGGAGTTGGGACCAGCGAAGTGTGCCCCTTAGGACCGATGGCCGGGCCTTTGTGGTGAACACTCCCAGAGGAAACCCCAGCCAGGTGCCTACTCAGCACTAGACCATGACATTCCTAATTCACACCGCCACCCTGACCCCTCCTCTCACTCGCTCCCCCCCGACACGTGACCAGGTTGCCGAAAGGGAGAGCGGGCTCCAAACACTGCTCGATGTAGACGTGCGGAGGCTAACTGTGAATCAGCTTGAGTGTGCTTGCCTGGGGAAAACCGCTGTTTAACCCATTACTTAAAAGGGCAAATTTGTCGTTACCGTTGAAATGATGCCATGGAATCAGTTTGGCGGTACTTCATTTTGCTAGACGATCCGAAAAGGTGTTAGAAATGTACTTATCCCCGTGAAGAGAGATGTGGCTTGATGCAAATGTGTTTGCTTGAAATTAGTTTTTGTTGTTTCACCACAGAAAGAAAAGTGAACTTATCGTAGTAAACTAAGAAGGCAGGCAGTGTTCTGTCCTCCTTTGTATGTACATGTCCGGTGCGTTCAGTTAGTACTTGGCGCGGCCGTCACGTATAGGTAAACTATTACCTAAGGTTCTACAAGGAAAAGCATTTGGGTGAAAGTTGAATGCGTGTTATTCAAGGGCCACTTGAGCGCTACAGCAGTTGGAAGTCCTGAGTGTCAAGGCTATTTGAGTCCATGTCCGTGTCAGTTTTACACCCCGTCATGACACTAAAGAAGAGCGAAACGAAATCAACTTTAAACATGTGAACGTACTTCTCGTCAAGTACACAGTCAGTAATGCTAGCATTCTGCAGGCTAATGGATGGATGCTTTCTCTTAATTGTTTTAATGATCATTTAGTAGAATATCCTCGGCCCCAAAAAACAAAGCATTATAACAACCACAAGAAACCACTATTACCTCATTGCTGAAAGCTCAATTAGTGTGAATCCCCTGATGTGGATCGGTAAAAAGAAGGCTCTTCGCAATTTTCAATGATCCTGAATCCATGGAGAGTGGTTGTGATGAGT
Source organism: Novumbra hubbsi (assembly GCA_016801125.1). Lineage (NCBI taxonomy): Eukaryota > Metazoa > Chordata > Actinopteri > Esociformes > Umbridae > Novumbra > Novumbra hubbsi. The sequence goes on from JACXGK010006192.1 coordinate 17,310, forward strand.
CAGGCACGTAGATGCCCTTTGATGTGAAGAGACAGGAGAAGGTAAAATAGTGGGTAAAACATCTGAGGGCTGTGGTTGTTTAGAATCAATGCAAAAAGCTCTTGCGTTGATAAAGTTTTTTGAATGCGCTATTTGACATTTTCTGTGAAAACATGGAGCTGATCTCATTCTGTTTGTCATCAAAAGTTAAGAATCATGGCAGTGTGAAAGGTTTACAACGTTTTGAAACAAACAAGCCCTAAACACCTATTATAAGTCACTCTGGATAAGAGTGTTTGCTAAATGGCTAGAATGTAAAAATGTAAATATCAGCTGAATAAAAATCCGTTTTTTGAAGAGACAGAGTTGAAAGTGAATGCTGGCTTTATTTTTGAGAATAATAAAACATCCAGAGAACCTTGTTGCAGTAGAGTTATAGATTGTTAAAACAGTTATATAGATTGATAAAACTGTTCTAGATTGTTTTTATTGAGTTGACAATGGTAGGTGAACATACCACAGAACACATTTGTAGAATATAACCTGTGTTTGAAGTGCCCGGTTGATAATATGGACTAATGTGTGTTTATGAGTTGTCATGGCAGAATGTCGACACCTCCCTATTTGGTCTTGGCTGGTTCACAGTGTCAGCTATGTCTGGATGAGGTCATATTGTGAGTCACCGTCCCGCCCCTCTGGGCTAATGCTCTGTGACTATTGGCTTACTCAACCACTATAGTGAAGCAGCATCCTGATCCTTACACAGCTGAGGATGCTGGGAAAGAAACACAGCCCTGCCAGCTACGGGAAATAGATTTTTCTCTGTCCTCAGCTGCTGGTCTGCCTAATACTTGGGAGCAAATAAGGGTGATACATATTGTTGGTGTTTGAAAAAGAAACGTGTGATGTAATGTGGTAATCATTTCAGTTTTGGTTGTTTGTCTCCTTGTATCAGTGTAGTGCCAGCAGGGCTGTATGTTGAATACAAATCCACAATTGCACACCGTTCGTGGTTGATATGAATGCTAACATATGTGTTTATGGCATTATTATGGCTGGGGACTTCTATATTCTGGTAAGGTAATTATTAAGGATGTCCAATGTTAGATAGCAATTGGATAATGTGATTTGTATTGCTATTCAATGTTTTTAAAATGGTTGCTTACCAAATGTCTTCTTCAGAGAGACACCATGAGAATCAAGCTCAGTCAAACACAATTTAAAATTGGTTCAGGGAACCGCAAACTAGCACAAAATACAATTGGGCTATTAATATAAAATTATACGGTACATTTAAAACAATGATACACTGCTCTGTGCATTTAGAAAGCATAAGATGTTGTGAATCAATGTCACCTGTTTTGGGCGTCAACCCAGCATCAGGACCGGTATCTGCTCCTGTGTGCGAGGAGGAACAGGAGCCTTTCAAAATGACCTCCAGCGGGCTACTGGTGTGCATTGGTCCCTCGTTATCGTAACAGATAAGAGAAGGTCTGGAGACGCCGTGGTGAACGTTATGCTGCCTGCAGCATCATCCAGCATGACCGGTTTGGCAGTGGGTCACTGATCTGGGGCTTCTCCTTAATGGTTCCAGTTGAGATCCTCTGGGACGTTATGTATCGGTGCATCAGACCCCGCCAAGTAGCACCACAGACTGCCTTAATGCCCTGATCCAGGTCTGGGAGGAGATCCCCCAGGACACCATTCACATCTCATCAGTAGCACGCCCAGATGTTTTCAGGAGTGCATACAGGCATGTGGAGAATACACACACTACTCAGTCGCATTATTAGTTGCTGTGATAAAATTCACACAAGTTGGAACAGGCTTTGATTTCATTTGTTTGTTTAGATTTTCAGTGTTTCAAAGTTTGAATCCAGCCCTAAATCGACTGTTTCGGTTCCCATTGACCTAATGTGTGATTCCAGTGTTCCTTTAATGTTTTTGAGCAGTGCACATACACCAAATATTATTGCGATGGTGCTACTGAAACCTCCTTCTCTTTTAAGCATAGATAACGATGTGCTGTTGCTATCTAAGCCTAGTTAAACCAAAACATACACAGAGCCTATACTTACATACCGAGGATCTCTAGCAAGGGCCACACATGACACACTTAAGATGCAACTATTCCTCGGAAATATCACACAAGGCCCTTCATTCAAAATGTGTGGTTTGGTCAGCTGCTGCTCATCAGCAAACCCCACTCCTACAAGATAAGAGGAGATATGCTCAGCGATGGATGTTTGGTTTTTCTAAATCTACGTTTCTTTTCTTTTGTAACAATTGTCCCTGGCTCTCGTTAGCTTCCAGTGCCTCATCTGCTTCCGCCTTGGTCGTCTTCCCACAGTAAAATCCCATTGAATCTAAAAAACTTGTATTCCCTGCTGCTTGCTTTCATACTGTTAGCTTCTTGACTTTGGTGGGGCAGAGTGCTGCTAAGCAAATAAAGAACAATTGCCTTACATTCCTTTTCTTTAAACTACAGCCATTTTTGTAATCATTTCTGAAATGTCTGAAATATAAGGCACATTCAGATTCATCTCAGTTGTGTTATGTACAGTGGACTACTATTTCAACATTTACTGTAGAATAATGTTGCTCATTGCGTCAGTCAAGTCATGCTGTGATCAGACCATAGCTCAATGGCTCAGACCTGGTTTGTCCCTCAATACAGGCTCACCCAAAACGTCTTGAGTAAGCGGCTGAAGGTGGATGTGGATAGTTTTACAACATGGCATTGTAAGAAGTCATGATGTTCACTTGGAGTGCTAATAGCAACCTTACATTCAACCATGATTGTGGACAGGTGTATGTTTTGGGTCTCCTTATATAACTCCTACAGCCATTGTGCGCCGTAGGCTAGAGGCTTATCTATCTCCTATAGGAGGTAACAAAGTATGAAAGCCCTCAGCGAGCTAGAGAGTAATATATTGGCCTAAATGGCTCGTGTAGTGACTTGTGTTATAAAATCAATACCCATCACTATACTCTAGCCCCAAACTGTCTTCCACTTTGTACACGAAGCCTTGGGTTGATCTCATAATTATCTCCTAAATCTTACAATAGGAAGTTGGTTACTGGGAGTAAGTGCACAGTCTCCATGTGGATGACCTGACAAGGACAGCTGAGTTAGTTACCACACACACACACACACACACCGCAGCTGCTGTCACCTAAACACTGTCTGTGGTCACTTTTAGTGTGTGTGTGTCTCTGTGTTTCCTCAGCCAGGGGTCATTTAAGTAGGTCCTGATTCCAGATATATTCACTGGTCTTTACTCTCCTGACTCCCTCTCATGTGATGGTAGCTGAAGGCAGTTTGCCAAATACCTTGAGTCGTTGATGCTCTCCGCTTGTCATCTAGGTTGTCTACTGCATCAACAGTAAAGCACTTTCGTACATCAGTATTTAGAGGGAGGGAATGAATGGGAGCTCTAGTTTAAATTCACAGTAATGCTTTGAGTTTCTGGGTATGACGTCAAATGGCCCTAACTCGCTCTTGATGTAAGTGGTTGTGACGATGTGAGGGTCAGGGGTTACTCTAATGAGTAATGTCATGTGATCTTTTAAGACCATAGACCACATTAACGTGCACCCTACGCAGGGCAATATCACCATCACTGCCGTGGGGCATTGTGATTTTATCTTTGCAAGAGGGAAGAGTTCCCTCTACTGGCCAACACGCTCCTGGTCACCCATCTAGGAAATGACCTACCCAGACCCTGTTACCATCACAGGCAAATCAGGAGTAGGATACAGACCGCTTATCTTATCCTAGAAACCTATCTTATCTAGAAATGTGCATTGTTGTCATACAGGGGTTCCTTCCTTTTCACTGTTGCCCCCTGCATCTATTATGTAACCCTTTACGGTTCTCTGAATGTCTTTTGCTGTAAGCATTAACATGACAGGCTGCCTAATATGACATCTCTCTCTAGGAGTTGAGTAAAACAAGTTTTGGCAGCAGTGTGTGAAAATTACAAAGCCATTGCTCATGTCTCTTCTACACACTAGCTCCTCTAATCAATGAGACGATTACGACAGGGCAGAGGTTAGACAAGATCTGTGGAGGGAAGAGGGGTCGGGGAGTGACAAGGAGAGATCGATAGAGAGTCAGGGACAGGGAGAGAGAGAAAGACAGGGAAGGAGAAACAGAGAGACAGACAGACAAACAAAATGTACAGTTCAATAATGAAAAACACAAATAAAATGTTATTTTAAACAGTGAATGTAATAAAGTAAAAAATTAACCTCATTGGCCTCATTAGAGACCCTTACAGTCCTGTATCCCGTTACGATGACAAAAGTGGGAGAGCACAAACAACCCTGTAAATGTGACTCATACGCAAGTATTTATTTTTTATGTCATCGTTACATGACGATTTCTATAATAATCTGTCTTTTTCATCATCAAATTGATCCAGTAAGTATCTATATATTTGCTTTGGTCATGTACGCGGTAGCGATTTTCATGCCATTAAAGTCAGCAGAATTTTCCAGAGAGAGATTGAGAGATGTCATGTGTCATGAACGTATACAGATTAAGAGATTGAGAGATGTCATGTGTCATAAACGTATACAGATTAAGAGAGTGAGAGAAAGACCGAGAAACAGTGAGAGAGAACGAGAAGACAGGGAGAGAGAATTAGAGACGGCACAGTCCCCCGGTGGTTGTATTTCCTGCTCGCTCTGAGGGCCTTGAAATGGGCTGCAGGCTAGAGGCTGCTGTGTTATTTGTTGAAGCCTGGGAATTGAACTCTGGTAGCCCTCTGGGCCAGACAGCCTGCTGTGATGATACGGGATGTCAATTCCTTTGTTCCAAGATCGCACATACTTTAGATTCTACCATGACAAGAAGAATGAGACCTGCTCCGGCAGCGCTCTCATCACAGGTCCCTGCCGTCTTTGTCTTCCGTTCATCTGAATTTCCACACAGCTGAAGACATGTCTATCAGTGCATCAGCATGGAATTCCAAGGTAAACGTTCCTGTCGGGGGTGACGACCGGACAGGTTGATATTCAGGATTGGAAGCGCGTGTAAAGAGAGCAGTCCAACCAGACGCTTCTCCTGTTATGCTTTTGGGTCTAGAACTGGGTGGATAAGAAGCGCTGATTGGAAAATATATACGTTTGAGGTGCTGTTAGAACCTGTTATCTAAGGCTCCTTATGCACCATAACAGGCCCGGCATCTGAACTCAACCTGCGTGTGAATGGGATGCCAGAGTAGGGAAGGACAGTTATATTTAGTGACCTTGTAGTGTCTCCTTGACCCATATCTGGGTTGCTCCTGTTATTCAAAGTAGCGCTGCTGTTGTTGCTATTTTCACTGTTTTAGAATATTCTGTCTGGACTGTGGGACTTGTGGGTTGTTTCTAATTACTGCTCTGGACTCATGTCATGTAATGGCTTCTCCTGCCATGTGTTCAGAAATCATCTTGTGAGTCTATTTCTTCACCTCTGCCAGCTTTGCTTGGCGGGTTACTGAGAACATTCAAAGGGTGCCTTTCACGGAGGGGCAAGATAATCGATGTGCACATCCAGAAACCTGACCTAATGTTCCTCTTTAAAACCAAACACGTAAAGCATTCAAAGGGACATTTCCCCATGGGCAGAATTCAAAACCTGAACCCCAGTAAAGATTTAACATTCTATCTTGCATTATAGCATGTCCTCAAAGCAGACATATTGTGGTGCCTCGTGGGATTCCGGTTCACAAATGCTGCATTATCACACACTTGCTGAAAAGGGTCTAAGTAGCACTTATACACTCATGTTTACTCCCTCTGGTTTGAGGCGTGTCTGCAGCTGGTAGACCCGGTGCTTGGAGGGCGGAAGGATAGTGACTGATTTAGGACTTAGTTAGTGAAGGGAAACAGAAGAGAGGGTCAACAAGTAATCTAAACACGATTTACCGGAATGTTGTGCCCAGACCCACATTACTTAGGCCATCACTACCATGAAAAGTCCTTCCTTTTTTAGAGATACATCTTTTGTCATGTTAGGTGGCAGGGAAATGGGGATAGATTTTGGAGTATTTGGACACAATACTCTGCTGATCCAGTCCAGTCCCCAAATGAATTAATGAATTAGTTTGTCAGGCTGCTGCAAGGTAAGAAAGGATGTCATTGAAAGGGTATAGACCCTAGGGCACGGGGTTTAACTGTAGTGGCTATTCTTAGCTGTGCCAATACACTTCTTTGAAGTCCAGAAGACACACCAACTGTCCCACTGGATGAATGGCTGCTATACTTTACCAGAGTTATGTTCTGTAGGCCGAACACACCAGGGGGGAATGTCACGGAACAAATGTCCTTGCTCTGTGTGCAAGACTGATGTGGAGGTACCCCAGAAAGTTGAAGTACAGTAAACATAAATGGTTAAAATGGTGGGATCTTTTTGTACCACTTAAGTTGTATGGTTTGGTTGAATGGTCACAGCCCTTTTGTTAATGTTAGTCATACTGACCCTCCTATATGAAATGGACACCTCTTATGAGGGATATGATGAGGGATATTATGAAAGTCTGGAAAAAACAGGTCTTATCAAAGTTCACATCAAGGCTGGTGTCACCGTTGCTAAAGAGTTATGTTATCGTTTTTCAAAATCTGTACATTTGTGCATTTATTTATGAATGACCAAGGAAATGCAGATGAAAGGTTTCAACATTTTATCTATCTTCACCTCACATAATGTTTAATATTAATGCTTTTCAGTGCCATTTCCCCTCTGTTGGCTGTAAACTCCAAAGGGTAAACTTCTAACTGGAATGTGTTAAGAGGGAAAGTGGAACCGATTAATGAAGATGCTGTAAACATCAACCCAGTCAAGTCACAGGTCACGAGCTGTTAGGTAACACATTTAACATGCTTATGGCACCTGATAGACCTTTGCACTTGCAAACATTGTTTTTTTTAAAACCAAGAGAGCATATTTTTTTACGGGGGTCTGATACCATTTTGGTCAGCTGTCTTGTAATGTGTACATCTTTATCAACGGCAATGCTGGGAAGAAGTGATGATGATTGTTTTTAGATCTGAAGGGACTGAAACGATCACGCTTGACATTAATGGAGTGTTCCACTGTAAAACCTGCCCTGTTGTATAAACTCCACCACCGATCTTTACTAGCAATTAGGTGAAATAATATAGTTATAAAGATAGCCTCTGATTGCTCTGTATATCATTTACTTAAGTTATACTGTCGTTTGGTGTGTTTTTATGAGGTTAATCAGAAGATTGTCAAAAAGGTTTATCATGCAGGAAGTGACATTATCATACCTCCATGTTCTCTCAAGTGGTCCCTCAAGAGGGCACCATTTTCTTAAGATTATTATTTTCCTTCAAGACACACATTCCACAAACTCCGTGACACTGGATCCAACTTTCTTTATTCCCCAAGTTCTATAGTCTCGGTGTGCAATTTCCATTAACAATGTTTTGTGAATACATTTCACATTTTCTCTCTGTGGTGATGTCATGTTATTTTCCATTAGGAATCATTTATTTGCTAAATTGCATTGTCATTATTAGATTCACCATGCTCTGCATTGGTGGTCAACAATATATACTGTTTATCCTGTGTCTTAGTCTCAGATATGGTTGTTGCCTTGGATTAGTTAGTCACTGTTAGTCACGTTTTATACAGTAAGCTCTGAAACTCAGTGAAGCCCCTAGGATCACAAATTGCACCTTTGGATTGCCCATCTTACCCAGTGGCAGTTGTGACGCGCTATATGACTATGGAGTTGTAGAGTGAGTGAACAGGAGATGTATAAGATCCAGACAGAACAGGAACACTGACAGGATGATGGAGTGTAGCAGTATTGCAGTCTTGCTGCAGCGTGTAGTGTCTTGTACTATGGTTGCTGGAATTAAACCATATAAAAACAAAATCCAAGGAAACTATGCCATTTAAACAAAGATTATGCTATTGCAATACAGCCTATTAAAACCTTGTACAACAGCCAATTAAAGATGGCCCCTGTTTGAGTGACCGTTTCCTTCTTTGCCAGTGACTCGTTTGGTCTGAAAGGGTTTGGCGACAAGAAAACATTAAAAGGACTCTCTGTGGGGAACATTAGCTAGGCGCCGCTAAACCTTTCAGAATGTTACCATCAAAATTGGGCTTTAGAATCTATATGCCTTTGCAAGTTTATAAAGTCTGCAGCATGTTGCGTAACCCAAAACTGAGCTTGATTGAAAGAGTGCTAATAATGGATCCAGTGCCCCCTTTTCATGACCAATTCCATTATCTAGAAGGCAAAACTGCTCCTATGTTTGGCGTTCAAACGTACTATGAGGTGCTTCAATCTGCAAGCCTTGACAAAACTTGGTCATGATGTTTCAGACAATATTGGAGCCCAGATTCAGACTCACTGATTCAGTAGTGATTCCTCTGTAGCTTTACACCCTATTTATAGATGAACCAAATGGAGACGTCAGCTGGGATCTAACGACAGAGACACTACCTTTTAGACAGATTTGAAGGTCTATTTGATCTCCTGCCACTTCCTGCTTTTCCATATGGTAGTTGTGTAGCTTTAAGCATATAGTATTTGTGTCTGGATTTTGATTAACGTAGTTAATGGAGTGCATGGGTTTTTGTTAGAGGTGGGTTTAGTTGGCTTTTAATTGAGTTTTGCATTGTAAAATGTTGTGGGTCTATAATTGTGGGTCTATAATTCATACAGATATAATGGCTTTTTAAATGTTTTCACAGGTGCGTAACATCTGACATAATATACTGTCTCATATTTGTATTACTTAACTTGGATTCACTACTCTGGGATGTACCAGTCATTCCAGAATTAGGTTTGTCAAGGATCTAAGTGACATGATGGTGACATGATGATTCACATCCATATAATTTACAAATTTGCCTCAAACTGAGTCGGAACATGCTGTGAACCCTGTTGTTTTCAGTCATTCACTAATGATAGGATTTATTGCGATTTTGAAATGTTGTTTATTCTGCTGAAAAGTAGTCGAGTAACATATCTGGGAATTTAGACTGTAGCTATACCTGCCTTGCTAGGTATTAATGCTGTGTGTCACTATTAAATGTGTTGATTAAAGTCCTATGTGTGTTTGGAGGTACAAATAAACAGTAAGGGGTGTTATTAAAAGTGTGATGTATAACACTCAGTAAAAGTTTTAGATAGTTTTGAATTTGATCATTTCAGTGCTTGGAGCGTCAGTGAATACTTTTCAAAAAAAATGTTAAAGAAACCAGAGAATAAATGTAAGATCCTCCCATCGATCTAAAAAAACTTAGTGACATTACACTGGGGCCTTAAATATAGATGGGAGCGAACCTCTGAGTTGCTGTGGAAAACCTGACAGGACTCGTCCTGGATGCTCTAGAAGCCGCGTAGCGACCGGCTGCCCTGGAGGCAGGGTAGCAAGCTGGCAGCCTGGCAGGCAGGAGGAGTCTGACGCTGGTAACACACACGAGGAGCTTCTGTTCCGGACCGCCATGCACTTTCCCCAGTGCCCCCAGGAGCTAACATTAGCCAGGGAGATGTGGCACCTGCTGTGGAGCGAGGGGGAGCTCAACACTCACCTGGTGACGCGGATGTGCTGCATGGGTCTGTATCACGTCTCTTCCTGTTCCGCTTGCGCCCCTGGACCCGGGACGGGTAGGAAGTTGCTCACAGAGGGAGGAAGCCGGCTGGTTCTCATTTAAAAGGCGACTAAAACCCGTTGTGTAATAATGCTCTGTAGAGAAAGAAAAAAAATAGAGGTTATCTGTGCTATTTGCATTTCGGGTTTTAAAGTCCAAGGGTCTTTTTCTTTTTATAAGCCAGGAGCTTTGTAAAAAGGGTTTTTATGCATTTTGGAATGTTACATTTGATTGGCTGGTATAGTGATTGGTTTCAATATTGATTGTGAGGGCTAGTGGTTGGTTTCAATATTGCCCTGATGATAATACCAGAGAGATGAAATCAGGCATACTTCAATCTGACCTGAATCTCGAGTCTCACTCTGTAGCCTTGTCTTGTTAGTCCTAATGTGTATCGAGACACCGAGAAAAGTATGGAGGGTCTCTTCTCCGAAGGACCTGTAGTCCTGTGTCCATGTAAAGTGCTGTGCTGTCTTGTCTGTGTATCATATCTGGGTAAACTGACAGACCACGGCACCGTCTTTGTGTATCAATTTGTAGCAAGTAGCATGTGAAAGCAGACAGCCTAGTTGTCACGGATACAGGAAACACAAAATAACGTGGTTGACAGTGTGCAATGCTGAGCGATGAGTAATGGAAGCTATACCTCATGCACATTACTTATTCAATTACACGCAAAAGAAATATCTGAATCTTATTGGAGACTGCTGTATATACTGGAAAAAGTGTGTGGGAGTTTTTTCTTTTTTTACGTATCAAAGTCATCATTTATTGTCAAATGCACAAAATATCATAGTGTCATTCTGAGCAGTCAAGATCTTATGCAATGGTACGCAACATCTACGCCGTAAGCATTAAGTAAAATATAAAGCAAAACGTGTGTAAAAAAACAAAAGGGATATATGGACAATATGGGGAAATATTAAATATTCTGTATATAAATATAAGAGTAGTAGTGCCTATGAATGGTACATTAAAATTTGCATGAACATTGAATGTACATTGATCAGACAAATAGAGAACGTATTCAAGAACAGTAGATTTATTTGTGATTTACCTCTACCGAAATCACAATTCTTTATTCTACTGGTCATGCACATTTTAATTCTCTGTTTTCTGTGTTTCTGTCTGTCTGTAAATTACACCTTGCCTGATCTATTTATGCAAAGTACTTTGCTAAAAATATATATGTTTTTTGTGTCTGTCTTCAGATGAAAGAGACAGAGTGCAGAAAAAGACTTTTACAAAATGGATAAACCAACATCTCCTGAAGGTAAGAAGAAAATGTCCACAGTGCCTCACTTTTATTTCCCAATTCATCATTAGTTTTGCTTCTTTGGTTGTGCATACGCTATTTGGCCTAGTTTTAATCCAATTCACACATTCTGCATGTATATTCATCTCTCATGCACCTTCCAGTGCATCCTGTTATTTATAAATGTGGTCCCATGGGATTCCAGCCCAACCTCCCTGCCTAATTAGTGTTTCCCTCCCCCAACTCTCTGTCCTCCCCTGTAGACATACTGTCTTGTAATGGTTACTGTTTCCACAGCATTTAGTGTAATAGTGTATAAGGTTCAATATGGTGTGAAGACAGGCGAGTTCACGTTTCATTCCTATCAGTTTTACATTGTGTCATGATTATAATACTGATAATAGACAGCAATCAGCAAACCACAAGGCTTATTATCCTGGGCAACACCGTAACTGATGACAGATGTTTAGCAGAAGATGACACTGGAAGAGAGTTATTGCTAACTTGCCAGACTTCGTACTATCTGATTATCGGTTGATGTGCCCTAGCTTTTTTTCCCCTCGACTTGCAAGAGACTTTGGACTTGGTTATACAAAATCACTTGGACCTAAAAAAGTGGTGTTGGATGAACAGTGATGATACCATTAGGAAGTATATTTCATGTCCACAGGAAAGTGCTTCAGGATTGTTCATCATTTTATGTCAACTAATTGGCGTTGAGGGATTATTTCTCATTTCACGTGGATAGGTTAGCGTTCAGGGTGTTACTTGTAATACTGCTGCAATGGCATAATTTTAAACGGCTGGGCTTCGGCGACAACAGAAGGTGGAATATCAAAGGTCCAATTATAGTTTTTCAATATCTCAGATATTGAGGCTTGTAGGTACTGGAATCTTTATTTGAGAGTCAACGCTTCAACAGCCGAGGCATTTTGTTCTGCCTCTGTCGGCTGTGGCTAGCCTCAGCCTGCCTTGCCTGTTGGATTTGGGGAAGTTGGATCCTCTAATAATAGTGGGGCCATGATGGAGCTGGTCTATTTTGGCCCACAGCTGTGCCTGCTGCCTGGATGGTCCTGTCAGGATGACTGGGCCTGAGTGAAAGCCAGTCAGCAGGCAGCCAGGGGGACACACGTGCCTGGTGAGAATCAGGACAAGAAGAGGAGAGGACGGGCCTACTGGGAACTAAAAGCCTGGGACTTGAGTTGTTGAATGGACAGCGGAATTACGTGCTTTGAGTGCCCTGGATATCTGTACTGTTGAGGCTGGGCCACTGTCCACCTCTGTTATGTTGAGGCTGGGCCCTCTCTCTGTGTTATGTCGAGGCAGGGCTGTCTACCTCTGTTATATCGAGGCAGGGCTCTCTCTGTGTTATATTGAGGCAGGGCTGTCCACCTCTGTTATGTTGAGGCTGGGCCCTCTCTCTGTGTTATGTCGAGGCAGGGCTGTCTACCTCTGTTATATCGAGGCAGGGCTCTCTCTGTGTTATATTGAGGCAGGGCTGTCCACCTCTGTTATGTTGAGGCTGGGCCCTCTCTCTGTGTTATGTCGAGGCAGGGCTGTCTACC
>JACXGK010006193.1:0-19898 GCA_016801125.1 Novumbra hubbsi
TCTTAATATGGCCCTTAAAGCTTCTTAATATGGCCCTTCAAGCTTCTTAATAGGGCCCTTACTTTGTGCGATGGTGAACTAGGCCTGTGAAACCCTTCAGTCTAATATAGTGACAGAAGCAGTGAAAGTGGTTTTCGTGAGTGCTGAATGCTATGAAACGGAAATGTGGTTTTGAAACTGAGACCATGGCAAAACACTGACAGTAACAGTCTGATTTGAGACACAGTGACTCAGCAAAATCTCATAGGCTGTGTCAGAATATGTTCACCATCAAACAAAAAGAAGAACATAACGACAACTTAACCTCGGCACTCATAATTATTAATAATATGAAGATTCATATTACATATATATGTACAGATTACATTAAAGTATACTGATAATATAATATATATATATATATATATATATATATAATAATATGGTAAATTACCAGAATGTATGAAAATGTGGATAATAGTGTCTGGTTAATGAGTTCCTGTTCATTTAAAGCCCCATCCTAAGTTGTTTTGAAACCAGGGTTGGCAAGGTGCAGCTAACGGCTAACGGCTAACATCCAAGGCCCCAATGACTGAGTGTCTTTCCCTCCCTCAGGTGTGCTGGCGCTCTGGGCCCTCATCACACACGTCATGTACCTGCAGGACTACTGGCGCACCTGGCTGAAGGGCCTCAAGTTCTTCCTCTTCATCGGAGTCTTCTTCTCCTTTCTGGCTGTTGTGGCCTTCATCACCTTCCTCTCCGTTGCCATAACCAACAGAGAGTGTGAGTCAAACACACACACACAGATCATATTTGGTGTTTTTTTTACATTTAAATATATCTTTGTCTAAATTAATTGGGTATGTTATTCACTGCAATATGCCTACACTGGACAAAAATAGCCCAGTAAAAGTTGGCCCTTATTGGTGGATTTCACATGAGATAAATTATATTTTTGTGCTAAGGAAGATTTCTGTTATCTTTATATTCAGGTCACGACACATTGGATTCATGCTTTCCATTGGTTATCCGGCCTACCCGGATAATGAATGGTGGGTTGCGGAAGCGTCAGACAGATGTTTGTCTGCATTCACAGTCATCTTAGTGCAGTTATGCCTGGCTTCTCTGATTAGCCCTGTACAGTGGAATACACACCCCTTATTAATACACATGGGTGGTTTTTACCAGCTCCTAAACCGTGTGCAATCGTTTTGACATGAAGCATTTTAAAACAGGATGTTTACGCTGTAAGTCGTATTAGCTTGCGTCACAAGTTTTTAGCCCTGTGCAATCAATTCGTACTGCAGTGTGGAGTTTGCAGGAGCCGTTCAGCCAGTTCATGTTCTCTTAATTTGTTCCTTGCATTTTGAGGGCCTTAATGTGTATAGTGCTAGGGTTGAGAACATTTGAGTAACATTTAGCTTTAGTACTTTTGGCTACAAGATGTATGTCTCCCTCCGCTTTTCCTTTGCGTTTTAGACAGATGGATGCAATGCTCCTCTATTCCACGTCAAAAATACCAGGACAAGCTTAAAAGTGGCCAAGGCTTATGTTAAACATCGGGCCTAATAGCCTTTTCAATCACAAGCTACAGACACGTTACAGCTAATTGTGGAATGTACAATGCGACTACTGTAGCGAAACGTGCCCTATCAATAACCGTTAGGCCTTTAGCCTGTGACTATAACATTGCTGCCTCTCTATAAGGGGTTGCACAGGACAGTCAAAGAGACCAGCACAGTGAATAAGATGAAACAAATGTATTGACAGCCAGTCATAGAAAGAAAGGAAATCCCATGCTAACTGCTTGAGCAATGGCATGTTGTAGCTTGGATGTGTGAGCTTGAGTAACACCATTATTGTGGTTACACCCCAGCCCCTGTCTGTGAGCGCGTGTGTTTTCTGTGAGCGCGTGTGTTGTCTGTGAGCGCACGTGCTGTCTGTCAAAGCGCGTGTGCTGTCTGGAGAGGCCCGTGGGATCGTTTTATTTACTTGTCCACGGCGTGCAATGGGATGCGTCCATGTTGATCACATGAGTGACAGACCGCTAAAGGAGAACAAGCGGTGTGGTGTTCTCCTAATGCTTTCCCTGTTCCAGCTGTATGTTCTGCGTGTTTGCCGTCGCGCGTACCTGACTGTGTTGTCAGTTCTCCTCCAGGAGCCTCCGTTGAGGAGCGCCAATGAACTGCGTGTCTCGGCGTGTTCCTCCGTCTAATGCCCGTGTCTGGTCTCTGTGGTCCCCAGCCCTGACTGACCCGCAGAGCCTCTACCTGTCGGCGGTGTGGAGCTTCATGGCCCTGAAGTGGTCCTCCATGCTGTCCCTGTACGCCCATCGCTATCGCAAGGAGTTTGCCGACATCAGCATCCTCAGTGACTTTTGATTAAGGATTGACCCTGGACCCCAAAAAAGCAACCGCCACCACCCCCTGAACCCACCCCTCCCCCACCAACCCACCCCCTGAACCAAACCCTCCTCCCAGCGGTCTGTGTGAGCACTGCCGGAGGCGGTCCTCTGAGAGGGGGAAGACTGGAAGGTCTGGTGCCGTTGGGATTCACAAGAGAGGTTCTTATTAGAGTGAATCTTCGGGGAGGGACCGCCTCTCGTTCCCCGTGTCTGAAATCCAACCAAGTCTCTGTTTGTCACGTGCACAAGACACACCTGGTGTTAACAATACAGCAGGTTGCTTACCTGCAAGCTGTTTCTCGGCGACGCAGTATGCAAGTGTCAAAGTAAAAAAACAACAAGGAAGTCCAGAATAGAATGAAGGGTACAACAGGGTACACAGTCACTGCTAGGCCAGAGTAAGGCTCGTCCCAATTTTATACCTTTTGATGAATTTGGGCTAGGTTCAAATGAATGTATGTATGTATGTATGTGACACTATTGTCCGTGCCCCTGTTGTATGTGAGTTGTTTCACAGTTTCGGAGATGTGAAGAGGTGAGTACACCACCTGGAAAGTTGTCTTTTTTGTGTTACATATGGAATCTTCAATTCAACACTACTGACTGATAAATGTAACCTAATGACACTGAGTGATTATGCCCCCCCACCCCCCCACCCCCCTTTTGGTCGGTTCGACTGGGAGGAATTTCTACTCTTGAACTGTGTCATGTATTAGGGCTTTTTTGCATTCATACCCATCTTCAAGTCCCCCCAGAGAATTTCAATATGATAGAGGTCTGGGCTTTGTGCCTGCTATATTTTTAAGTCAGTCTATTGTAGCTTTGCCTGTGTATTTTGGATCATTGCAAGATTCACATTTTATTCTCCTCATGACTTTCCTGGTGCAATATGGAATTCATGGTCAACTCCGTGATGCCATGTTGGCCAGGCACTGAGGTAGCAAAGCAGCCCCAACCCCTAACGGCACTGCTTCCATGCTTTACAGTTGGTATGAGGTTCTTCTGTTCAAAGGCAATATTTCATTTTCACCAAACATGATGTCTGGCATTGCTGCCAAACCAATCTAGCTTTAACTCATCTGTCCAGAACATGTTTTTCCAGTGGTTGCGGTCTTTACCCAGGTGTTGTCTGGCAAGCAGTGTAGTGACTACACATGTAGTCCAGGAGCTTCTAAAGATGTATGTTAAAAACAAGACAACTTTTTCAGGGAATGTATTTACTTTTTCACAATGACTATATATGCCAATATCTTCATTTTTATTATGTTTTTTAGGTAGGAAATCATTAACATGAAAAACATCCTGTGCTTATGTACCTATTGGAAACAATTCTCTTATTTTGCCACAAGGGGTCATTAGTCCATCAAATGTGTTGGCGGTTCAAATGTCTGTAGAACTGCAGTAGAACTGTACAGTACTCACACATTATAAAACATGTGCGCTAACAGAACACATGCTACAAGCGTGTTCGGAAAATCCTAGTAGTATGCTTTTAGCTCGGTTTTGTGTTGTCCAATTTGTTTTTGGGTCCATAGAAAGAAAGGCGTTGTGTGAGATGAAGCCACTACGAATAGTCACGTCTTAACGCTATTTGTATGTTTGTGCTTTGTAAGACTCTCATGATACTGTACTTATTTGACTCTTATGAAGTTCTCCCAGGATTACACCTGCTTGTCGTAAATCATGTCGCCCCTTTACCATTTAGTGAATACAGAAGGATAGAACCACGATCCCTGAATATAAATACAACTGCTTTTAGACCCGTTGCAAGTGAATCCCAGGTGTCAGTAGTATACCTTTAATTTTAATGGGGATACTTGTTAACCTTTTTATTATTGCTGTGACAGTAAGGTATGTCAACAAAGTAAACGAAACCTGTGACAGTTATGTCCCGAGTGTGAGGAGGGCTTAGTGTGAGCCTGTAGACTTTTCGATGCTATCCCGATAAACGCGCTCTAAGGACACGCGGACTGCTCTGAAACAAGGTCTCATCAAGTCCATGCGTCAGTAAAAACATTGTGTTTACGTTGGTTCGCGGATCCAAAACATTTGTGATCACCATACCGTTGCCCATGGAGAATAATTCAGTTCACAATCTTTTCTCAACAGTCTGTTTGTGCCACCACGTCACGCTCTGTGTGAATATAACAAAACATAACATTGTGTATATCCTCCTGTATGTAGGAATGTATGTCTGCTGTACAGGTGTGTGTGAGCGTTAATAAAAGTATTATTTTATGCCGGCCATGCATTTCTGGTAGTTCATCTACATGTAGCGTTACACTGCGTTGAAGTTGTTTTCTCGTTTGTGTTCAATTTTCGAAAGACGACTTTACCTTTACAGTCATGTCTATGGCTGTAGACCACTCAAAACCACTCAACTATTTTAAAGTTCTCAGAATTCCGAGCCCATTTAGTGTTGCATTTTTTTAATTTGGGGAATTATTTATAGTTTTTAAAGCAATTTTCCATAAATTACTTCAGTAGCTCGGACCCAATAAATATTTTAGCAAAATAAACAAGTGTTATCCATTCAGTAACTGGGACAGATCCAAATGCAGAGCTTTATTCTCAAGACTTTCTCGGGGACTGGCCGAGTCGTAACCTGGCAAACAGTGCCGTTCAGAAATCGTGGTCAAGAGAAGTAGGAGCAGGTTGTAAAACAAGGCAAACTGAGCAAATAACGTTATCCAAAAACGTAGTCTAAAGGTAAGACAAGAGTAAGATAGGTAAAATGCTCAGTCTGTACTAAGATTAGAACGAGACTTTGTAAAGAACTAATAAAACACAGGGGTTTAAATAGGAAACCAAACCAAACAAGCAACCAAATCAATAGTCCAATTAATCCTCCAGCGAAGGAGAATACAGCCTCCTAGCAGGTCTCTGTGTGTTGAGATGTGACAGCTTCTAGAACCGCTGCTGTATCATCAACGTCCTTTTGTTTTAAAATGTTTCCATGAATTAAAAACATAAACATTTGTATACATAAAGATGTTTATGGTAGAACAGCTGTGTCAGTTTGTTTTGATAAAATACTGTGAGGTCTGAGCTATTGACCATTTTTAAATGAACAATACATTTCTAAATGGATAAATTGCCTAATTAAAATATTTTGATGGTCAAGCAGCTGAGCTGTCCCTGTAGCTATATTGGTTGGTTATTTTGATACCAGCTATTGACATTTACATTAGCAACTGATATTATTTTACAAACACTTTTAAGATGGCGCCTTAACCCTTCTCTAGTTTATTTACCTCTGAAACATAAATATGAAACCCATTTGGAAAAACAAGGCTTGTTGCTTGTTTGCAATCGTGAGCATATTCTGAAAATGTAATTTGTTTCTTTCTTGCAGATTTCATTGATGAGGCATTGACGGATCAAAGTCTGAATCTTGGTTATAAACCTAACTTCATCGCAGTCTAAATTGGAGGGGTCTCGGAAGACCTGTCCTAGGCTACAGTGTCTACAGATATTTATCATACAAAGAAACTGTCAATTATTTTGACTTTGTTCTACTAATCTATCCCTCCCTATTGTACTAGGAAGGACCGGCCCAGAGGTCATCCAGGTGGAAATAGTTGTTCTGTTGTTGCGCCGCATCCAGGAATGGGTTGGATGCTGGGTTTCTTCACCCCGGATGCAACAGAAGTCATGCAGATGGGATGCATCGCAGACCCCAAGGAGAGACGGGCCACAAAACAGAAGATGCTGATGCAAATACATCTCATCGGTTACAATGCATCATAGCACGTAATGGTGTAAAGGTTAATGCACTGGTATAAGTTATAACGCATATAAGCTGTGTGGACTGTTGTCCAGTGCCTAACACAGTGTCACTTTTTTGTCTATGTACAATTTATTTCATTCTGCCGTCTAAGCACACAAGTTAACACCGGTGTTTCTTAGGGGTTGGTGGGGGTTCTAAGCTTTGTTTCCCAGAAGGATTTTATATGGGTAAGAGTGTGTTGAACCAAGTGTGTTTGTGTAGGGAAAGAAACATTGTCTTTTTTATTTAGCCCAGGTCAGCACGGTGAGTGTACAGACAGACCTTAGCATTAGACCAAGTACAAGCCTGCCATTTTCCAACTCAACCAACCCACATTATAAAAGAAAACACCCCTGTAGCACTGCAGGCAACAGTAAATGCTCTGGCAATAACCTGTGCTTTGAAGTTTGGCAATTATTCAATCCATCCACATTTTTTTCTTGCCCCCTTTTTAAAGGAAGTGGAGGAGTTTTGGTGTATAGGCCTGTTTAGGCATCTGCATGATAAAAGAGGCTTTGATGTCAATGTTAAAATAAAAAAATATGTAAATTATATGCCTGCGTTGATGGCGGTTAACTGTATTATATTATTTCTGTAGAGGAGATTGATGCAACAGATGCAAATGTTGGTAATTACTTGCTGTGTTTTTCATATACAAATACCACTAATCAACTGAGCCTAGCGCTGAGCTCCATCAATGATTTCATCATTACGTGTCTTCAACTTTCATCCTTTACAAGAGACTATTATTTTTTCATTGACTACACCCTTGCCTCATTTTACTCGTTTATTTTAAAAGCATTCTTGTTGGTACTTATTAGTCTTAATAGCACTACATTGGTTTGTTTGCAAGCCCCCAGAGTCACGTTGTATAAAGGTAATTGCAGTGTTGCGGTTATGTAGCCATAGCAACGTTTATATATAATATAAATAAATATATATAAAGGCTATGGTGTATTTAGGATGTTTTACAATAAGACACTTAGAAACAATCCTCCTTACTTTCCATTGATCAACATGTATGATTTGGACTATAAGTGTCAAGTCTGGCGTGTAAAATGTTTTTGTGTGGGATGTGAGGGGAGGGGTTTACATTTTGTTCTATTATGAGACTCCTTTCTAGCGAAATCAAGAAGGAAGTGGTCCTAGTCATAACTGGCAGAAGTAATGAAACTGAAACGAGGGCAAAGAAACTTGAAAAGGCAGAAATCTTTAAAACTTCCTGTCGAAGTAAAACATTTGTGTGTCCAATTTAACAATAATCAGTGGATTGAATGATGGTTTCACTATGACGTTTGGCTAATTTTATTTGTAAGACACGTCAAACCTATTGGTAAATCACACACAGCACCTCCATTGGAAATGTTGATGAGGCGTTTATAATCTATGCATTCAATTAAGAGATTAAAGATGCATTCCGGGTTAGGTATCATTGCAGCCAGCAGCCCTAGATTGTGTACATCACTTTCCAACTATCCCACCCATGTTGCATGACATGCTACAACTTTTAAAAACAAACACACATGTATTAGTAGTGTAGTTGGTAAATGTTATGATTCAGACCATTTTGAAGAAAGATTGTGTGCTTTAGCCCTAAAGAGTCCCTTTAGTTCTTCATAAACTTGATGCACGTTCATCTATTTAGGAACATAATAGCAATGGGAGTATATTCAAATTAAAGGTTTTTGTAATTTGAAGATTTTTTTTTGTTCTCTTTTTGAATGTGTACTGTAGCCTAAGCATGCTACGATTTAGCCTAAAACCCATTGTTCTACTTTGGTTTCACGAAAAAGAGAGTAAACAAATAATGACAATTACACTTTGGTTTATGACTATTTATGCATAAACATAGAATGTGGGAGGAAAATGTGAATGAAAAGCAAACATCTTGAATGAGTAGAAAACCAGATGGTTTGCTTTGACATTAAAAAGGCGCTTTGACATTTCAGAGAAGGCAGTTTCGGAATGATTTCCGATGAACTTCCGCAAAACTCAGTACAAAGCCCACAGATATTAAAGCAATATCCATTGCAATTTACTGTTTTATTTACAAACTGAAACATATGTCTCCGGCACTTTCACTTCTTGCACCCTCTTTCTTCTTTTTGTCCTTCCTTGCTTTTCTTCTTCTCAACGCTGTTCTCTCGCTATTTCTACCTCTGTAAGTAACATCAGGTGAACAACTCCATCAGTTGGCAGCAGTACAGTAAGATGCCCGAACTTCAGGTTCAATCAGTGTTTGCCTTTGACTGTTGTTTTCTGTGTTTCTCGGCCCGTGGACCACAGAACCACGCATCTGAAACATTTTAGGAGACACATTATTTGCAGTTTTAGAATACAAAGGGATATGCCATGGCAGCGGTGACTGTTTGAAGTGGCTTCACAGGGAGAACCAAACCAGAACAGAGGATAACAAAAACGTAAGCCCGACATAACGTTTGTAAGGTCATCTAATCTAATGGACGCGGGGGGAATGATTTGACTTCAAAGTATTATGCTTTGAACCTAGCTACAGAGTTGCGTTTATATTTCATATGCAATCTTTTCCACGAGCGTTAGGACACAGGTACCGGACAGAGGTCTCGGTTCACTTCTGATTCGTTCGTAAATCTCCGATTTTTAAGTCTCCGATTTGGATGTCATTCTCAGATCATTTTGATCTGCACACAAACCGGTCGTTTAAGTGCGCGATCCGCTCTCCCACGGATACAACAGGCTCCACAGCACGAGGCTCCGCCGTCACGACACTGCGGCTGCAGCAGTAGGTCACGGTCAAGACACGTCCCCGGCACCCACTGTCGCGTCTGTTCGCTCGTTTAGATGCACTGACCCAGGCTATATTTACATCTGTCACGCGTTTCTCAGAAGGGCCCACAATTTTGACACACTGGCGAGGGGGAAACCTGCACAAACAAACAAAAATGCATTACCTGGCTGTTGGTTAAATCTGCTGTACGGTTATAGGACTTTTGGTGCGAAGCACACTTGTTTGTTCTTTGCTGTGTAAGGGCAGAGGAGTTAACTATGCTAATTTAGCCTACAGGAGCGTCCCTCTACTTACCGGTAGTTCTGACTGGCTGTCGAGTAATGCATGCTAACCTAGCCCGCCGTGTCCTGTGTACTTCTCCTAGGCTGTGAACTCCACTGGGACTGCTTGTAATGTGCCATGGATGTACCCGGTGACTTAAACACTGTAATCAGAGCCTGCGCAGGATATTGGCTAAATTACACTTGAAAGCGGGGACATTTGAGAGAAGCTCGAGCGCTAAATATTATGTTAAATTAAAGCCTAATATCGAGAGATATGTCTGAGGCTAGCAATAACACAAGTTAGCACGCAGCGGTAGAGGGAAAAAAGTGCTTTTAAAGCAGGGTTGTTTTTTTATCTGCCTCAACAGAAAAATACCTTCAGGGTGTTTTCTTTAGTTACTGCTGTTTGCTGGCCGCACACACACACACACGCGACACGCATGACAAAATGACAAACTCTGTGTTTGTGCGTTTCCATGGACCAGATTTGCTTGTTGTTATTCACTGGTCGTATTTCATAGAGGGGGACTCCTTTGATGCTTTTTTTAGTATCCATCGGCAGTTGGAAAGGCCTCAGGCCTATTCCGTCTTCCCCAGCTTCAACCCCCTGGCATCTACCTGCACTCAAGGTCTTGGTACTGTGCCCCGCCCCCCCTCTCCCTGCCCTCCGCGCCCCTGTCCTTCACCCCATGCACCCTCGCCCTCGATCCACCCCCCTCCTGCCCCAGTTGATACCCCACAGGAAGTCCTGCTCTACGGGGGGAAATAGGTCCCAGATGTCTGCCGGAGTCTCACTGGGCTCCAGAGGAGGGATGGAGGTGCAGCAGGGAGGGGGGGTGGACGGTCAGGGGGGAGGGGTGGTGGGCATTGCATACTTTCCAAGACGGGGGGGCTTGTGATACGTGGTAGCTCATCCCTTACTTACCACAGGTCTAGGATCAGATTACCCCGGTAGTCCAGCTGTGACCGTGACCATTACAGGGGGAACAGATCTGACCCCGGGTCAGTGGTTAGGGCCATCTGATAACTACAGTGCAACGGAGGACATGCAGCCTGTCAAGGTGAGATGTTCTGTGGGGATGTCCTCCACTATCACGGATAAACTCACTACCACAGAGGAATTCGGACGGAGCCTCGTGAGTAGTACGCGAAGTGGACAGGGCTATGTCCTGCGCTCCTCTTTGAAATCCAAGCCATATCTATTTTTATGCTCTTTATAATGTTCTATTTACATCTACAGGATGGGTTAATTATTGCGCCACGAAAAATAAAAGTCCAAGGAAAAATGGTCCGTAGTGTTTAGTGAAACATTATGTCAAGACTCTGACAAGGAAATGAAATGTGCAACATCAATCAGCCTATGAGGACCGAGATCAAACGGGCCTCCACACTCCTGCATCTGGTTCTGTTCGGTCCGCTCATTCTTTTGCCTTTTCTTCTCCTTTCCATTCTTTCGTTCTTTTTTCTTTTCTTTTTTTTTCACTCTTTTGACTTTATTCTTCTCCCGTTCTCTTTCTCCTCCTTTCTGTTTTGTGCAAAAGGGGGTTTGCATGTTCCATGCTGTTCCCGTTAGCCTGTTGTTCGCTCATTTTTTCCATGATGGTGACACGAAGGCGTGCTCCGCTAAGGTAAGCAGCCTCAAGGTTACCCCTGGAAACCCGCAACAATGGGCTTCCTGTCCTTCCAGAGCCCGGTGTCTCCGCCGGGACGTCAGTGCCAATTTACTAATTCCACTTAATCTGGGAATTGACTTGGGAATTTTTGATTGACCATTTCCAAGGGCCTGTTTTGTGAATAACGCCTGTCGTGGTTCCAGCGTGACGTCCGCTTGGCTTACACGTAAAACCCGCTCGTTCGAGGTGATATGGCACGTGATAAACATGTTAGAGCATTAGTGCTGTCTTTCAAACAAGATTATTATATGCTATGTCAGTGATAATCCACTTTTCAAAGGGTCCATATTCGCTGGTACTTAGTCAGGATCAATAGAACTTTATCTAAGGAGTCACGGCTGAACATTCCTTTTCTGAGTTGCATCTTTGAAGATGAATGGCGTTGACCTCAGCTCGCGTCTATTTGTCCACAAATGTAGCCATGGCAGGAAATAATGTCTCCAAAGACCCTTTCAAATTTTCTACTTACCTGCATTATTTTCAGAGGCATTCACACTTCTTGCCTGATATGAAACAGTCATGACACTGATGTGGAGCGTGTCCTAACATAATGTAAAATGTTGCGTGAATAACCTGAGGTAACTGTTTTTGTCTGTTAATATATATATTTTTTCTTTAGGGTGAAAATATAAACTACGTTCACAATCAAATTGACTGTTCTTTTCTCCTTTACCAATACAGCTCATAGTTATCAACTGCTGTAAAGACAAAGACACTGTATATGTTAGTAAGATGCCTTTTGAATTATGATCAAATGACACTACTAAGATAGTGTAACACGTTTATGACTCCTACTGTATTAATAATGTTAGGTCCTATCTCTGTAACAGTGATAATAGTGTTATGTCCCATCACTGTAACAGTGTTTATAGTGTTCGGTTCCATCTCTGTAACAGTGTTAGGTTCCATCTCTGTAACAGTGTTATTAGTGTTAGGTCCCATCTCTGAAACAGTGTTAAGAGTGTTAGGTTCCATCTATGAAACAGTGTTAATAGTGTTAGGTCCCATCTCTGTAACAGTCTTGTGGTAGAAATATGCCAGCAGCCCAGGCCAGGGACATTATTTCCAGCAGACTTAAATAGGTTTTGCCTCTGAAGCATTTTCACCTTGTTCAACAGGGTAATCGGGCTGGAATCCTTTCCAGGTGAACAGATACTGGTTAGGACTTGGTGTGTGTGTGTGTGTACATGTGGGCCTTTAGGCTGTTGATGGAAGAAGGAACATGTGTTTACTCCACCAGAAGGCATGGATGGTATAATTAGCCATCCCATCATCGAACTGGGTTGGGGTCATAAGGTCAGGGGTTATTCAGGGTCCTCGCTAAACCCTCCTCAGAGCCACATATCCACCTTGGAGATCGAAATGTACCATGCATGTAAACAGAATTAATTCAATGGGGGATGGACGTTGTAGCAGACATTGGAAAAGACATTGTAACACCCATTGAAATAAGCCTTCATAAGTCTATAGCTATAGGATTTTATTTATTTATTACTTTATTACAAGGGTACCAGAGGTACACTGTGTATATGTAATATATTTATATATATATATATATACACATATATAAATATGCATATATATATTTCTATCTAAAACAAAAAACACTTTTGTGATAAAAGTTTATGGAATAATGGAATAATCCCTGTTGTTTTTTGATCTTGCAGGAGTTGTCATGTAGAATGTTCTGGATGGGTATCTTGTAAACAGATCTGCATAATCACAACCTTTATTATTTAAAGTGAAAATCCTAGATGTTAACCCACATGTTATTTGACTGCCGTGGAGGGATGAAATTTGTCTTAAACGCATATCTTCAGTATCATGTGAAAAAGATTTTGAGGGTTCACAGATATATGAGGGATATTAACTCGGGCCACAGTTAGGCTGCACTTTTAATTTAAAAACAAATGAACACTTTGCCCTGTAAGTTGGGATCGTTGAATATGGTGCAATAAACACTTTTGTTGTAAATGTAGTTTTAGGTATTAAATCTACTTAATCTTGTACATACCAACGGATTCACATGAAAGCTTATTCAGCACAAACTGAATTTACTGTCCCCCCTCTCAATCAACAGCCATGTTTTATGTCTTAGAAGACCTATGAGTCGATAGGAATGTAATGAATTGACGGGAAGAGAGACGAGAGACAGACGAACTGGAGGGTGCAGGACAACGCCAGCAGAGCTCCGGCAGGAGAAATCTGGAACCCATAAAGGAGCAGACAACTTCTGCGGCTATTACCAAGACCTCTCGCAATTGGCTGAAAGGGCCACTTACCCCCTTACCAGCCATCCTCCAGACCCGAGCTCACTTCCTGTTTGCTAAACCCCACCCGACAAAGCCTGCCCCGGCCAATCGCAGCTCCCCACCGGCCCGGGGTTTGCGGGCGGGTATAAAATGACTAGAGGTAGCCCGGCGAGGCAGAGGGTTTGTTGTTGCTCGGCAAGCAGGTTGACATGGGAAGCAGAAGTTGAGGAATTCGGCACAGAGGCACAGCTAATAGACTGTCCTACTGGCTGCCCAGGAGAAAGACCGAAGCCTATGGATCTTCAGTCGTTTGCGGAGTAGAAGTGCATCACTGGAGAGGAGAAGACTTCTGGTCCTGGGTCTCTGCGTCAGAACGTCCGTGGGATATCAGCCGTGTGACACGCGGGGGGGAGTCCGAAGCAGATCGAAAGGGAGGAACCAAGAAACACCACCCTGCCTCGGAAAGGTAAGGACACCGGTCCTAGGGGGGACGTTGCAATGAGAGAGGAGGTGTCCACCTCCCCCGAGGGGGCCCTGGGCGCCAGCGAGGAGGAGCTGGAGAGAGGCCCAAAGAAGAGCGGGCCGTCGCCGGGGCGAAAGCGGGTGCCGTGCCCGAAGAAAGACGGCGTGGGTAGGGCCGAGGAGAGGCTGGTGGTCGGCGGGAGCCCCAGCGGCCTGGTCCCCTCGGGGCCCAAGCGGCAGAAGAAGCAGCAGAGCTCCCCCACGGCGGTGGTGTGCGTGGCGCCGTCCTCGCTGGGCCTGGGCCCGGGCGGGGAGCCCTTCGAGGACCTCCACACGCAGCGGGTGATCGCCAACGTGCGCGAGCGCCAGCGGACGCAGTCGCTGAACGACGCCTTCGCCTCGCTGCGCAAGATCATCCCCACGCTGCCGTCCGACAAGCTGAGCAAGATCCAGATCCTGAAGCTGGCCGCGCGCTACATCGACTTCCTGTACCAGGTGCTGCAGAGCGACGAGATGGACGCCAAGCTGGCCAGCTGCAACTACCTGGCCCACGAACGACTCAGCTACGCCTTCTCCGTGTGGAGGATGGAGGGCGCCTGGGCCATGTCGGCCAGCCACTAGTGTCCCGCGATCGGCCCCCGATCCACCCGGTCCTGTCCCCCCCACCCTGGCCTTCCTTGCACCTCCTCTCTTCCCCACCCGGCAACTCCACCTTCCAACTGCCATTGTTCTCCTTTCTTCAACCTGTCTGTTGCCTGCCTCTCCTCCCATTCCGCCTCCCCTCCCGTTCCCCAAACCTCTACATCCCAAATGCTCCATTTCTAGTTATGTCCCATTGACCCACATCTCCCTGCCTTATATCACCTGACAATTTAGCCTTCAACTCTACAAGTCAACAGCACACACCTGCAGGTATGTATAAAACGTGCACAGACACACACACACACACACACACACACAGAATCACACACACAGACATGTTACATACAACAGTGGGGTCCTCAGTGATTTCCTAATGCATCTTCAGGCTAAGATCACTGTTGAAACAGGAGTGTAGTTTAATCTGTGAGGTTGGTAAAAGGGGACACTACAAACTCCTTGAAATTAGGCTCCAATGTTAACTGGAAACCAGGAAGTTAACCGTTTTAGCTGACTTACTAAATATGGCATTGATATCAATTTGTCGGCAGGTGTTATGGTCTGGTAATCAACTGCTTATGGCTAGAACATGAAATACAAAACATTTTCTTTCTTTCTTTCTCTCTCTCTTTCTCTCTCTCTCTCTATATATATATATAGAATTATATATTTCTGTGTATTTATATATTTTATATAATTTTCTTTACATGAATGGCTACAATTAGCAGAACAGAAATGAGCAGAACAGATATCCAATAAACATGCAATGCGAATACAGATGAAACAATGTAGGTCATCTTTTCATACTTACCGGATCAAAGCAGGTCTTTTGGGTTCTTCACTTCGTATAATTGTTGTAACCGTCAGTCCTCAAAACTGGACTAGAAAGGTTGTTCTCCAAGTTAATATTTTATTTTCAAAGTGATAAATCTTGATATTACGTCTTCCCCTCATGAAAGCTATTTTTGCAATGTATATTTTCTTTTATCGTTTTGGTATTTCAACAAAATCAATTGTAATTCAACCCTCCTCTTCACTGCTTCCAAAAACCCCACAATAAAATACTTTTAAAAATACAGAGCAGTTGGAGTGTTGTGCCAAGCTGTTGCTGGTTTGAATTCCCAAGCAGGAGATGTGAGCAATCTTTGGTTGAGCCCATGAGCAAGGAACTTACCCTTAATTGCTCCTCCAAGTCACTTTGGTGAATTGAGCACCTCATCAATGTAATATTACGGAATAAACTAAATGTTATGACAGATAGGTATATTTCGCGAGACATTCTATAATGTATTGTGCCATAATAAATAATCTTAATTTTAGCTTAAACATATGATTGGCAGTTTTCACAGCTAACACTGACAATACAAAACATGATTTTAAATAAATATAGTCTAAATCTCTTTAAAAAATGTTTTTTTTTATAGAACGTATTATCAACAAAATTGGGTAAAAATGGTACACCTATGTTACTAAGAAAGGACATTTCATAAAACAAATCATTCTAATTAAATGTGGCACTGTTATATGGAATAAATTCATAATTTCTCACTTTCCGGCCGTGGTACTTTGTCTTTTCTAGAAAGAAGACATGACAATCAAAAGCCCAACAGCAGCTTTTTCAATTGTTTCGCACATTAGCTCACCTGATATCAGTAGCCTATATAAAAAATCACAATGAATCACCATAATCACAATATAACTATTTATTTGGCTTCAATTACTTGGAAAGACAATTAAGATTGTTTTGTAATATTTATGATGTCATATTATTTTTGAATGAGGAAAATAATGTCCATCAAGAAGCAATAACTGTCACTGCACTGTTTTATTCAGGTTATACCATCAACTCTTATGAAGGCTCTGTTCTTTGTAGGTCTTTTAAAAAAAGACAGAATCTTATCTAACATACTTCAGGCAGTCTAAACCAGAGGCCTGGTTTCCTCTCTAGTGTAAACAGACACTGGGGTCCTGGACAGGTATATCAGGCAAAAAAGAGAGGGAAAATTAAGGAAAGACAAAAAGTAGTTCTCCCATTTTCCTCCCCCTCTCTCTCTCCCTCTCCCCCCTCTCTCTTTCTCTCTCCATCTCTCCCTCCCTCCCCCTCCCTCCCCCTCTCTCTCCCCTACAGCCTGGCCCTTTTCTCTTCAAGATCTTGTATCCAGTGTCGTGCAATCAGGCCCTGCCGAGGCCCAGACAAGCAGGAACCTTTAGATTGGAAACAGTTGTGAGGCATTAGGAAGGTGTGTGTGCCAGGGAGGCTTGATGCTCTGTGCGTGTGTGTTTGCGTGTGAGCCAACGTGTGTGTGTGAACCGACGTATGTATGCGTGTGTGTGTGTGTGTGCACAAGCAGTGTTTAAATTGTTTTTATCCAGAATGTAGTACACGCGAATGTGTCCTTTTGTGTCTATATATATTCGTACATCCATGAGTGTGTGTATATGTGTGTGTACATCCATGAGGTTGTTTGATTTCTGTGTACCTCCATGAGTGTGTGTGTGTACATCCATGAGTGTGTATGCAGACCATTACGTATTATCTGATTTTGTTATCTGCTTTACCAAAATGTGGAAGAATCAGTGGCCTCTTTCTCTTCTGATAGTGGATAAGAAACCATGGGATGAGGGTTTATTAAAGGTTAAAAGACAAGAGTGAGTGCACTGAAAAGCCCATCAAAGAGAACATGGAAGAGAGGATGGAGAGAAAGAGATAGGAAAGAATGATGACCCAAACCATAGATCATTAGGTGCAAAGAGCACAAACGGTTCTGTTCATTCTACGTCTATGTTGCAGAGAACACAGAATATCCCTTCATTATGTGTCAATGTTGCAGAGAACTCAAGCTATCCCTTCGTTCTACGTCTATGTTGCAGAGAACACAGGCTATCCCTTCATTCTACATCTATGTTGCAGACAACCCAGGCTATTCCTTCATTCTACGTCTATGTTGCAGAGAACACAGGCTATCCCTTCATTCTATGTCTATGTTGCGGAGAACCCAGGCTATCCCTTCATTCTACGTCTATGTGGCAGAGAACCCAGGCTATCCCTTCATTCTACTTACACAGTGCAACAAGGGCTTTCAAGAGCAATCTGTTAATTTTACTTCCATGGGGCAAAGAGGAGAAGTTGTCCATTCTGGACAAAACCGTTAAGCGCTACACATGTAAACTAGGACCTGCTTGTCAAGAGACACAGAGGGAAAGCTGAGCTTAATACTCAGAAAGGTGTGAGAAGGCAATAGCATGTAAACAAACATTACATATTGCCTTATACATAAACACAATTGGGAACGAATTCAATGGAATCCACACTGATGTATTTATACAGTTGGCCTAACTGTTCTGTTTGTTTTGGCGACTGCATTTCTCTTAACATTTTAATGTTAACTATTAATTTCAGCCAAAGAAATGGCTACTCTTTCAGGGTTCCAAATGCAACGACCTAGAACCACACGGTCGCTACCCGACACTGTTGGCCTAGAGAAATATGTGGTCAGGGTTGATCATTATTATCAATAAAGACAACACTAACCAAATATTCTAAAATCCCACACACAACACAAACACTACCAGGGATGTGACCAGGCACTCTACGAACACCAAACAATAAAATCACACACACCAACGCACAAACTATAAAATCACACACACAAACGCACAAACTAAAAAACCCTCCAACACCTGCGAAGGTTCTACCACTGTGGTTGGAAGCTAAATCCACCATGTGGATGAGACTGACCTTGTAGTCATGATCTCATGCTTTCTAACATCATCCACGGTGGACAGTGAAATCAGCCCAAAGAAAACCTGAACACATGGAATAGAGATAAATAGTGTTACAGATTTTAAGGAAAGAAGAGAAATGGAAGTGAATTTTTTTAAATCACTTCCTAAATGAAACATGTGTGTGTGTGTGTGTGTGTGTTCGCGGATGTTCATGGTTTCTTTGTGTGTGGAACAAAGCAAAAGTGTGTGTTTATACAAATAATACATGTTGGGTGCATTTGTATAGATTTTCTTTTTTTTTTGCGGATGTGTATGTTGTTTGTTGATTGCCTTTGAGTGCGTTTGTGTGCGTGTGTCTCTTTATGCTAATGTGTGTGGTAGTGTTTGTGTGTACACATGTAAGTGCATGAGCCTGTGTGCATGTGATTTAAAATAATCTGCTGTGTTTAACCTGGCAACAACAAGCGGAGCTCCACTCTGTTTATTCTCCAGTAGAAGGGTTCTTCCTCCTGCCGGAACCTCGGCTGTGCATCTGGTAGAGTGGGTTCCTTTGGACTGATCCAGAACCAGCTGCCAGACCCTCAGATCAGTGGCTCTGCATGTGTTTGGGGTTTAAGTTTACACTTTGGATCTGATTTGGGAGCAGCTGTTCCACGAAGGTCTTCCGCGGTGCGTTTGCCTTTCATGAGGTTGGGAGCCTCGCAGACTTATGGGGTTCTGATTCTCATTTCCATTTTTAGCTGATGTAAGAGCAGGTGCAGGGTGTGTTTGTGTTCCATGTGTGTGTGTGTGTGTGTGTGTGTGTGAGCCGGGCTGGGTTTGACACGTAGCAGCACGTGGAGAACACACCACATGGGAGTTTGTAGAAATGACCGAAGAGATAGCGGCCTAATAAAATAAGACGCACAGAGGAACTCTTTGTGCGTCATCATCATCATCATCAATACAGTATTACAGGCGCTAAACCCAACAGCAACATCCTCCGGGTGTTAAAACCACAGCTCAGCGAATGATCTAGTTTAGACAACGATCTAGTGCATGTGTACAGTACAGTACTGTTCTGTGTCTGACGATCTTTCACCACTGTTATTGCTAATGGTTGAAGATACGTCTTAAGGGAATAGGAAAAAAACAACAAGGACAGTGAGGCTTTGTGAGACTTAATACATAAAAGCTGCACGTCAGTCTTAACACGCGACGACCCACCTTCCCTGCATGTGTCAGTTCCCTTTTCAACAATGCAAGGGCGCCGCCACAGAACGCATTTTGTAAACACGGAACCGTCACAGTGTCAAGCTTAAACACAGTGTGTGTGTGTGTGCACACGTTTGTACCTCGCATTGCGACAGTGGCTTCTACGCAAATCCAGCACACCTAACTTTTAAACGTGTTAAAGAAAATGCCAAGAGGCTTCAGGGAACATCTATTGTTGATCAGGGATGAAATCCAGCCGGCAACACACCATGTATTGTGCTTTTAGTCCTTAGAGACCAAGAGATCCCAACATGAGATCTGCTGCTGTACCCCCCCTTCGGTACACGACTAAACAAGTAAGTCTTGGCAATTTGTGTATTATGGCCTAATCACAGCCATCTGAAGGGGGAGGACACCCACAAACACACTTGCTAACTGGACCGCTCGGACTCTCATGTCCCCCACAACGTTGTGGTCTCTCTCTCACTCTCTGCATGGAAAGCGCCACTGCAATTATAGCCGATTGAGAAAGTTCCAGATGAAATATAGGCTTGTTAAACATGAGAAATAGGAGAAGTTAAGCGCTGTGGGCCTTTTTCCCCCCGCTGTGTGAGAAGAATTAGCTTTGTTTGGCCGGTTCATGTGTTTGCTGGGGACACTACACATTACAGACTTGTTCCCGGTTTTGCACTTGTGTAATTTTCCTATATTGACACAAATATACTTGCATGCACGCCAGTTTCACCGGTAAACAAACCTGCTTTATCTCG
>JACXGK010006194.1:0-29723 GCA_016801125.1 Novumbra hubbsi
GGTCCATGTTTTATTATAGTTACTGCATTGATATACTGTGTGGTCCATGTTTTATTATATTGACTGCATTGATATACTGTGTGGTCCATGTTTTATTACAGTTACTGCATTGATATACTGTGTGGTCCATGTTTTATTATAGTTACTGCATTAATATACTGTGTGGTCCATGTTTTATTACAGTTACTGCATTGATATACTGTGCGGTCCATGTTTTATTACAGTTACTGCATTGATATACTGTGTGGTCCATGTTTTATTATACCATGTTTTATTATAGTTACTGCATTGATATACTGTGTGGTCCATGTTTTATTACAGTTACTGCATTGATATACTGTGTGGTCCATGTTTTTTATAGTTACTGCATTGATATACTGTGTGGTCCATGTTTTTTCTTTTGTTACTACATGGCTGATGTACTGTGTGGTCCATGGTTTGATTATGGGTAGTTTAAGGAATACAAAAGACCTTTCATAATGCAGCTGACAGAACACAATCAGTGACCACACATGAGGTCCAGACTTGTTTGACGTGATTTGTAACCTTTGATTCTTTCACATACGTCATTAAATCTAGCCAACTGGCTGGAAATTTCCTAAGGCGCTTCACTCCCACCCTCAACCAGTCATCCAACCCTCCACTCTGATTTTCCCATATCATTAAGAAACCTCCCAGATACCTTCTCTTCTTGATTCACTCTTCTGCGTTCCCCTCCAATTCCTCCTCAGCTTCCTCCTCCTAGCTTCCTCCTTCCTCGTCAATATTTCCGACCCCCAAAATTGGGGTAAACATGCTCTTCCCCAGAAACCCCAGAGGCCCCGACAACCCTCTACGTCGGTTTCCTAAGTCTGTGCGTGCCTGTGTGTGCGTGTACGCCGGCTATGTTTTTGGGTTTTCCCAAAGTGTGTCAATCATAACAAACTCAAGAGCCACCAGTGACCCCTCTCACCGCAGGCCTCCCTCCCCGCTCCCCCCACTACCACCGCCTCAGTGTGTGGCTCCACATCCACCGCCGCAGTGTGAGCAGAACTCAGACCAACTGGCCTTTGAACCGTGAGATGTTGTCATCCGTGCCCCGAAGGCCAGGGTGTGTTCAACCTCCTTTCATCTGTGCCGTTCTGCCTGTTTTTGTTGCACCGGGCCGGTCCCGCTCGCTACCGCCGCACGCATACTGTGGCTCTCTTTCCCATGACTCTGCCCTCCCCTCACCCACCCAGGCACTTTGTGGTTTGGGGAATTCACTGTTTCCCAGGACGGGCGTGGACGTGGGTGTGTGTCCGTATTGGTTGTGAGAGAAAGTGACTCCATGTTGACTGCGCCACTCACCTTAGCGCTAAGTTGGACTATTTAGATATAAAGCGACAGATAGCCACTTTGCATAATGCCACTGGAAACATTTCTATTCTGAACCCCAAGTCTGTTTTAAATATGATCCTGTAGTTTGTGTGTGAGGATGGGTGGGGGGGTAATATCAACACGTTTACTAGACTATGTCCCCGAACCCGGGTCCTCAGAATGAGAGTTCAGCGCCACAGCAAGGAGGCTAAAACCAATGGGTTCTACGTCTGTGAGGTTTCCACTCCTTGCACGGCACTGTACCCGTTGCAAATGCGTCAACAGCTGCCATGGTTTGACCACAGTTGACCGAGGTCACCTTTCGGTCACGTATCTCCCCGCTCACGTGCAGCGCCACGACAGCCCTACTGCCCTACAGTCATGAGGCACAACACGGTCGTCTCAGGTAGACACGGCTCTGCGTTCAAACCGTAGTCAAGGGGAAACCGACCAGCAGCAGGATGTGCCAAGTCATGCTTTCCGAAACTCAGCTGCCCACACACTCAGTCACACAGACGCAGACACACACACTCAGCCATACCGTGCAGATACACACACACGCACACAGCCATACCGTGCAGACACACACACACACGCACTCAGCCATAATGTGCAGACACACACACACACACACATACACTCGGTCGTGCTGTGCAGACACACACCACCACAGTGACAAACAGGCCTAATTCCGATGGGTGTGAACTCACATCTGTTTCCTGCAAACAATAATAGTTCCAGGGTTAGACTACCGTGACCCAGCTAACAGGTGTCGGGGGCAGGTTAGAGCGTTGAGGGAGGAAGGACCATGTAATGATTTGATGATCTACGTTGGGAGATTGGGGGAGAAGTGACTCCCACTCACCATTACATTGGCCTGCGATCTCCTCATAGAAATGCATGAGTGTGGGAGTGATCCTGAACAGGCTTTTCACTGCAAACCCAGAACTACAAAGAGCAGAAAGGCAGGGGTAATGTATTCCTTCTATAGATCACCGTTACGCCGCAGGGAAATCCTTTTCGAGAGACATGACACAGGATCACACGAAGGCTTAGAGCTAAAGCTTTGTTCTGGTCGTGGGGCATTTAAAACGGCCGAGATTGAAAAGTGATTGTCTAGACGTTGTATTATGAGTGATACTCACCCAGACCAAACATGGTGCAGTTCCTACTGTACATAGCTAAAGTTGTGTGTCACAGGATTCGGCACTGTTGATACCGTCTGTGGTGAGCGCCAGCGTAGCTAACCGCGCTCTAATTCTGGCTAGGCCAAGATGAATGTCACACACATGCTTCCACCCACTCGCAAACTGACATTCACCTGCAAACTGTTTTTCATGAGAGCAATGCTACACGGTCACTGACTCGCCAATTATTTCAAATCTGCTATGCAACCTAGAGGTACTACAGTGGATGCAGTGGTAATACATGCTGCTTGTCATGAGAGGTGTTTGATGTGACATTAAAAGGAGAGACAAGGACACAGATATGAGAGAGTAGAGGGAGTGCATTGTGCACAGTCATACTAAACCACACACGGGTGCAGGTGAGTGTGAGAGAAGAGGTGGTAAAGTGAAATACAAGACAACTCGCATAAACCACACACTTCCTCACACAGTAAAGCGGTGCATTGCCCACGCACGCACACATTTATTAAACCATTCTTATTTGTAAACTTTCTTGACATAATGAACAGACAGCTAGGCATACAGACATAGGCTTCACATGAAAACATTTATTTGGTTTCCAAACAAATGACAATACTTAAATAAATAAATACATCAATAAATACAAAAGAATTGCTGAGGTGTGTTTTGCTCCATATGTGGTGTAAGTTAGATAACAACCACATCATGGTTTCACAGAAATACACATCTAATAATATCCTAAAATCTTTTCAAAACAGCAAAGTAAGCTTACCAGACAGATGCAGTATATCATGATTAAGTTTTACAATGTGTGTCTATTATTTGTAATTGCAAATGTTGTCACAAAATAAGCAGCTGCATTATAGAGCTCATAGACCTACACCCTTCTCTATACACTACACAACTAACGGACCACATTCGATATAAAAGGTAATCACCCTCAAAGTAGTATCCGGTAGTATAATTTGAAGAGTAATTAGAAGAATTAAACAAATTCTAAACCCATCAAAATACAACTTAGAAAGTAATATTCTGTAAAACTGAATTTAGAAGAAAGAATGATCAGATTCTTATCAGAAGGGCCCCCTAAGAACAGTTTGTGAAAGTACATTTTAACAGGACATTCGACGAAAATGTGTGCAGTACTTTATCTTGTAAACTAGGGACCTCTGGAAGTTGCATGGGTCAGGAGAACGTGCCAATTTGTAGGCTCGGCAAAAGTTGTTTTAAAAGAAGCTTTTGTGCTGGTACCACTTGGGGACTTCTGTGTGAACCTCTTAGCGGCCTCTTACAGCACACCCCTTTTCCTCCCTTTTCCTCCCTTTTCCTCCACGTTCCCCTCCGCTCATCCCTTCAGGTCTTTGACAAACACCTTGGTAACGTGAAAGCCCAGAAAGGCCTTCTCCGGCTGCTCGTCATCCTCCTCCTCTTCCCCGTCGTAGCCCACCTCCCCCTGCAGCCGGTAGCCCAGCTTCCTGAAGAAGGCTTCTCCCACGGCGGAGGGGTAGGGGACGTGGGCGTACACCCTCCTGGCTCCCCCCTGCGCCTCCCTCTGCTCCAGACTCTGTACCAGCAGCCGGCCCAGGCCCTCGCGGCGGTACCAGCAGCCCACCACCAGCCGGCAGAACCTCCGGATGCCCGGGCGGCACTCGCCCTCCCGGGACACACATCCGACCATCTCCCCCTCGCAGTCCGCCACCCACACCTGCCCGGCCGCCTTCTCCCGCTCCGTGTCTACGATCTCGGGGGTCGTGTCCGTGGCCTCCGCCTTGAGCGTGGTCCTCCGCCTGGCCTTGCCCTTCAAACGACAGACCAACGACAGACCAACGACAGACCCCCGTCAGCGAGACTCGGCACGCGGCGGAACGCCGGGGGGGGGGCGGAGGGGGGACTCAATTGTTCCAGAAAGGAAGATGTGTGGAACCTACTTTTGCCGGCGGAGGTTTCCCACTGATCCGGCTGTAGGGATTGGGGAGGGTGTCGTCCTGCGCGCCCCTGTAACTGCTCCCCACGTAGTCCCAGCAGGGCCGGCTGGTTCCCAGCACCCCAACGAAGCGGGGCATTGTGACCTTCAGGTAGACAATGAGCAGGAACACAGGGACGACGAGCGCCAGGATGAAAGAGTGGAGGAAGCATCGGAGTGCCGACGAGATGGTTGCCAGGAGAAGCAGACATACAGGACGAGTCAGGATGTGAAGAATCAGACGGTTTTCTGAGCCCTGACAACCCTCCTGAGAAAGCAGAGACAGAGAGAAAGGAAGGAGGTCAAATACATGGAAAAGTTATTTTGAGCGATATCCTGAAAAAGCCTAATATAGCAACAGAACACTTGAAGTGTGTGTGTGTGTGTGTGTCTTTAAAACACCTTGATGATGGCTTTGACAGTCTCTATGTCATCCTCCCTCATTCTCCTCAACACCACCTGATCCAGCTCCAGCTTCACCATATTTGGGCCACACACACACAACAAAATGTACAGCAATACACTTCACTCACACCAACTTTGTACACTTCACTCACACCCACTGACATCAGTCTGCAAAAAAAAAAAAGATTCAACACATGGTTTAC
The DNA here is from genome assembly GCA_016801125.1 of Novumbra hubbsi. Taxonomy (NCBI): domain Eukaryota; kingdom Metazoa; phylum Chordata; class Actinopteri; order Esociformes; family Umbridae; genus Novumbra; species Novumbra hubbsi. Next base: position 5,058 of record JACXGK010006194.1, read on the forward strand.
ATTTAAACTGCACAGTCAGTGTCAAAACAATGGAACATGAGGTGTGATATGTCATTCCTAACTACTCCCCGGACGATTGTAGGGTTTGGAGGTGTGGAGACTTAGTCTCTGTTAGACCTTGTTTGCAAACAGATGAATCGCCAATATACTTTTCTCTATAAAGGCCGGAAATTCTGCAGGTATAGCCACTGCTTCTACAAGTATGGCCAAGGCTAATAAACACAAGCAATGTGCTAAGAGAATTCTTTAAAACCATGGATTTTAATGTCAAATATTGTATTCAAATAAGTAACATTTAAAGGCAAAAGTCAATATTAATGGATCCTGTTTTAAAGCCTTATATGGTGGTTAGCGTGGAAGGGTTATGTGTGCGTAATGTCTAAAAACAAAACGTCGAGTCGTCTCACGGAAGCCTACCTTGAAAACTTGCAGCGTTCCGTCAAACGCAGGCTTAATGTTTTATTTATTCAATGTGCCGGCCTTTATTTGTAACCAAAGCGATGTTTCTTAAATGTGATTGAATGACACGATTATAACGGGAACAACACACAGAGATTTTCGATATAATGTAGAGATCCTAACGTCTCAGCCAAAGACTGGGTTTCGTTGTCCAGAGCAGATTCCACAAGGCACAACTGAAGGTCCCGCCTTTCCTCTATTAGGATTGGTGGATACCAGTGTTGTGCCGAAAACTGACCCCCGCCAGAATCCGTCACCACCTCGTGTAAACGCACACACTATTCTACATTGGTGAGATTTTCTTTTTTTGACCACTGAAATGACAGAAACGTATGCTAAATTGACAATAAATATAAAGGCGAACGTCTTTACACAAGCAAGAAAATCGTTCACGTGAACGGGGGACAGATTCTGGCAGGGGGGACCTTTCGGCACAACACCGGCCTTTTTGACAGAAACAAAACCAACTGTTTTTTTGCGTGGATGTCACATGAAAATAACTCCAAAAGGACTAACTGACGAAAGGTAGAATTATATGTATATCTAAAATAATTTATAATGTACCGAATGATGTTTAAAATTGCCTTCGGACGAGGTAATAACGTCACTGCTTAAGTGGACAGGTTCCTGACGGAGTTTGACATCCAGACGTCTCGACATCTCTGCAACAAACCTACTATGGCTTTTTGGCGAATCTTGGGTTACGTAGCTTACGATCCAATTATTACTGGCACGAACGATGACAACTACGCTACTTGCGTATTGATAGCCTGCGCTGCGCTAATTCACTGATTTATTTCCTAAATCAAGTCATTAGCACTATTCTACGCAGTGAGAGGACCGCTATTTCAAATAATAAATGATAAATGTCACTTATTCCAACAAGATTCTTCTAAGCATATCTACTTTCAACTTACTACATAATATACAATATTTATGTTGAAAAAATAAGAAAGTTGAAGTAACCCAATATATCATTAATAACTTTATTAATAATTACTATTTTCTAGTATCAATATTTAATCAATATTTATAAGGAAACAGACAATATACACATGTATTCACAACTGAGGCTTTTTATACACACACCGTCAACATGACAGTATAATTTATAATTCAGTCATTAGTACTTAATTGAGGTCCTTCATTAAATCTCTTTGAATTTAACCCTTTCTGTTTCTGACATTTTGCTTTCTACCTGCATTCTACCTTCTTTCAACCCTCCTCAATTTCAGTGTGAGTTCCTGGGAAAGGCCTCCACTTAGAAAGCACTATCACACTCAATATTGCACGCATTCATGTATGAACACAAATGCGTGCATCTATGTACACACGCACACACTCGCGCACACAAACACACACAACTTCACACTAATTTCCTGATAGTGGTTGTTTTGATCAAGTTTATGGAGAGTTCAAGAACTGAGTGTTAGACACAGGGCCATTTGTAATTGCGATTTCTCCTTCATTTGCTCCAGTCTCTCCAATGATTTCCACAGAGTTCCGGACTTTTCCCGGCCTTTCCATTATTCCGCTCCCTCCTTTAGCTTCACTCCTCTCTACGGTCGCTCCTTCCCCTCCACTGTTCAGCTCTGCTTCTCTCAGATTACTGGTGCTAACCTCAATTATGACAATTCCCTCTCCACCCTCCAGCTGAAAAATACCTTCCATTGCCCCCCCACCCTCCGCCACTGCCCCCCTTGTCCCACTGTAACTGCTCCTTTCTCCCTCCTCCTCCCCACCTCCCTCCCGCTCAATCAGGGCGATCATCTGTACACTCTCTCCAGACCCCCGGTCCACCATCTTATTCTCATCCCCAACCTCAAACACCACCTCTTGCTCCTCCAGAGGCACCACGGTCTGGGAAGAAGGGCAGGAAAGTCCCAGGCTGTTGCTGGAGCCTTCTGGATAGCCTGTGCCAGAAGTGGTCCCTTCCTCGCTCTGTGGCTCTGTTTGGAAATGAAGAACAAAAGACTCTCTTTCTCCACCTTCCTCCCCTACCTGCCTTTCTCCTTCCCCCTTTCCTCCCCACTCCTGCAGGAGGTTCAGTGAAACAAGCCCTCCTTTCTCCTTCACACTTTCTCCCTCACTCCCTCCCTCCGTTTGAAAGCTCAACACGTACGACTCCCCCTCTGCTGCCATTCCTCCCTGCCCTCCCTCCCCGGACTCTTCCCCTTCAAACTGTAACACGTAGGACCCTCCACCCTCTCCTCCTATCTCTAGCTCATCCTTTTTCCCCCCTTTCTCAAAGCAGAGCACAAACTGTTCCCCTCTCATGGCCTGCTCGGTGGTCTTAATGTCCTCCTGGGCCGTTTGGGGTTCCACCCTCCAGGTCACATGCTCAGAGGGGAGGGAGGCGGTGGTAGCCGCCGTGGGTCCTGAGATAACAGTGGACGCTGAGGAGCAGGGGGAGGTGGTAGAAATAGAGGACACTGATGGGGAGGACATGTTTGGGGACTTGGTAGGCAGAGACGCAGATGGAGACGACCTAACAGAAGATGGAGTGACGCCAGTGACATCACATCGCGACACGGGTACCACACCCTCCGACTGACTGGTGTGGGCTGTCGTCGAGGTGACAGAGGCAGTAGTCGTAGAAATGCTGGCGGTGGTTTTAGGAGCTCCAGTAGCTTTGGGCTTCCTTCCCCTCCTGGTCCTGGCAGTCCGGGTGCTTTTCCCCAATATGGGCTTGGTCAGCATGGAGTTCAGGGAGGGTGTCGTTTTAGTCGCAACAGGAGGGTTTTTTAAGTTGTTATTGTTGGTTATGATGAACCTCTGCTGTTGCTGTGGCTGGGATATGGTCTGGAAGTGTGGCATCTGAGTTTGGGCCGGGTTTAGAACTGTCGGGACCAACGGGAGGCCTTGTGATTCCTGTGTGAGTCTGGGATTGGTCGATGTGATGGGGACAAGAACCAGGCTAGGGTGGCTCCCATTGGTAGAGGGGCACTGTAAGAGGATGTACTGGTTCTGGGGTGGAGGCGGAGGTGGCGGTGGAGGAGGGGCGGGGGTTGATAAGGGGATAAGCTGAAGCCCATTGGCTGTCTGGATCATGAAGTAGTTCTGGGAAGTGTTGGGGGGAATGTCCAGGGTCGGCTGAGACACTATCAGAGACCCAGAGGTGCCCGTGGTCTCCAGGGTAATGGGGTTTAATAGGGTGGTGGTTGTCACACCTCCACCTCCTTTCCCCCCCCTGCCCCCCTCCTTAACCCCCGCCCCGGCACCTCCCGCCACAGCACCATTCCCGTGGGTCCTCATGTGCCTCTGCAGGTAGGAGTGCATGACAAACTCCTTCCCACAGAAGGGACACTTGAAGTCCTTCCTGGAGGAGTGGGTTCTCAGGTGGAGCTGAAGGTTGGAGGAGTGGGTGAAGCTCTTATGACACTGGGCACACTGGAAGGGCCTCTCACCGGAGTGGGTGCGCTCATGCTGTGGAAGACAGGAGAGGGCTTAGAGACCAGTGAACCGCTCCGAGCTGCGCTGTCGGCCGCTGTCAACAACTGAAGAGCCCCCTGAATAGAATGGCCCCGGTGTCCTAGCTAACCCGTGGCTCTCCCCGTGTGTACTGACCTGCTTGAGGTTGGAGGTCTGTGAGAAGGACTTGGCACAAATGGTGCAGATGTGAGGACGCAGACCAGAGTGTAGCTGACTGTGTCTCCTAAGACAGCTGGTGTTTTTGAAGGACTTCCCACATTCCTGGCACACGTAGGGCCGCTCCCCGGTGTGCTGGCGCAGGTGGTACTGGTAGTGGGAGCTCCACTTGAAGGTCAGGGGGCAGTAGGGGCACTGGAAGGCCCGCACACCTGTGTGCACCTGGGGGGAGGAAACCGTTCTGAAGTACTACCGGGACCGTTGAGAGGTAAGCAGGTCCCTGATTTAAACACATGCGCAGTGTCGCTACGGCCCAACTGATGTCTACATATTCACCTATCTCTGCCTCTACATAGTCACCCATCTCTCTAAAAAAACACTGGACTGATGTCTTATCCCCCCCCCGCCTTAGTAACACTGGACTGATGTATCCACCACTAGAACACCACACTGATGTGTCTCATCTTCCATTAGAACACTACACTGATGTGTCTTCCATTAGAACACTACACTGATGTGTCTCATCTTCCATTAGAACACTACACTGATGTGTCTTCCATTAGAACACTACACTGATGTGTCTCATCTTCCATTAGAACACTACACTGATGTGTCTTCCATTAGAACACTACACTGATGTGTCTTCCATTAGAACACTACACTGATGTGTCTTCCATTAGAACACTACACTGATGTGTCTTCCATTAGAACACTACACTGATGTGTCTCATCTTCCATTAGACCACTACCCTAATGTGTCTGATACCTAATACTCTTGGTGAGATAAAACGGTCTTACCCTTTGGTGTATGGAAAGCAGTGAGGACCTCTTGAAGCTCTTGCCGCACTCTGTGCAGCGGTAGGGTCTCTCTCCTGTGTGGTCTCTCATGTGGTACCTCAGTCCAGACGAACCCTTGAAGGCCTTTCCACACTCAGAGCAGCGGTACGGCCTTTCTGTACCATACCAACATTTATGAGCAAAGGAGGTGGACCACATTGAAGAATGTTATACAGACAAAAATGAAAGAAATGTAACCTCAATTGAAAAAATTCATCAGCAGGATCTGATACCATTAAGAACAGAGATCTTAATTAAATCTCAAAGGAAAAGCCAACTGACCATTATTTCCCCCGCTAGCAGCTGCAGTCTTGCTCAGCGCACCTCTCCTTTGGCCCTTGCCCCCTGTTCTGGGGGCAGGCTTGATCAGGTCCCTGTCCCCCTCCTCAGTCACAGCAATCAGGCTGACGTGGATCTCCCCTTGGGTTTCCTGGGGCTTGTCCGCCTGGCTGGGGGAGGAGGGCAGGGACAGGGACAGGGATAGAGAGGGCGGGCAGACGATCTCCGCCTCAGCCTCTGCCAGGAGGCGCTGCTCAGGGGTGTGGGAGTGCTGGTGTGTGAGCAGGGAGGAAAGGAGGGTGAAGGAGCGGTCGCACGCGGAGCAGCTGAACTGGGTCCGAGAATGGGAGGGGGAGAGAGAGTGGGCCTGTACAATATGGGGAGAAAGAAAGAACACAGGGTCATCAACAGACTAGCCTAGATCAGATAACATACTGGGTCATCAACAGACTAGCCTAGATCAGATAACCTACTGGGTCATCAACAGACTAGCCTAGATCAGATAACATACTGGGTCATCAACAGACTACTCTAGATCAGAAACATACTGGGTCATCAACAGACTAGCCTAGATCAGATAACCTACTGGGTCATCAACAGACTAGCCTAGATCAAATAACATACTGGGTCATCAACAGCCTACCCTAGAGCAGATAACAGACCGGGTCATCAACAGACAACCCATAGATCAGATAACATACTGGGTAATCAACAGCCTACCCTAGATCAGATAACAGACCGGGTCATCAACAGACAACCCTTAGATCAGATAACAGACAGGGTCATCAACCGACTACCCTAGATCAGATAACAAACAGGGTCATCAACAGACAACCGTTAGATCATATAACAGAAAGGGGCATCAACCGACTCAGAGATCAGAAAAGACCTGCTTAACTGACACAATTTACACAAACCAGAGGCCTCCAGGATAGGAGACCATCGGAGATAAGTGTAGCCCTGTCAGCTGATGTGTACCTGGGCCAGGTGTCTGTTGAGCCCTCCACTGGTCTTGAAGCCTTTTCCGCAGTAGGCACACTCAATGACCGCTGCCGTCCCCACCCCTGCAGTACTTCCCACTGTGTCTCCGTTGCTTGTGGGGCTCGAAGCCCCCACTGTGAAGCTCTGGAGCAGGTCAAACTTTGCCTGTGTGGTCCCCACATTCTGCTATGGGACAACACACCATCATGTTTAAGTCATTGGAGTTTCTTTTAACACTCATTAGCAACAGCTCACCATACCCAAAAGCATCACCAACTACAGAATATACTTATATACTATACACATCATGGCAGTCCCTTCAGCTACATGTCGACCAAAGAACTGCTGTAATTGCGGTGTTGACGGGCAGGTATTGGTGCTGTAACTGTCCCCTCCCCAGGCTGACGGAGGCCCACTACTCACCCCTCCATCCACCGCCCCGCCCAGCTCCAACAGTTCTGCGGTGGCATGTCCATTTTCCGCCGCGGCTGTCGTCGTCTCCACCACCTCCTCAAAGTCAGCCAGCAGAGGCCCCACCCCTCCCTCCCCCCCGGGCCCGCCCCCGGGCCCGCCTCCCTCCCCCGCGGGGCCGAGGTGCATGGCCTGGTGGTCCTCCAGCTCGGTCCTTGTGCCGAACGTCTGACTGCAGCTGCCGCAGCTGTAGAGCAGCACGCTGGCGCCCGACTCCGTGCTCACGTGCACCTCCGTCCCGATGGCCCGGGACGCGCCCCCCCGGGCCGGCGCCAGGGCGAGCTGCGGCAGGAAGGCCTGGTGACCCGACGAGAGGAACACCTCCCCCAACCCCACCCCGACCGCCGCCTCCTGGTTCACGAAGCCCGCGTCTGTCAGCGCCTGCGCCTCCCGCCCCTCCGCCTTCCCGTCGCCCGCGTGGGAGTTCCGGTGCAGCGCCAGGTTGGACGAGTGCGTGAAGCTGCGGCCGCACTCGCCGCAGACGTAGGGCCTCTCGCCCGTGTGGATCCTCATGTGCTGCCTGAGGTTGGTGGACTGGGTGAAGGCCTTGGCGCACACGGTGCAGGCGTAGGGCTTCAGGCCCAGGTGGACGTTCTGGTGCCGCCGCAGGCTGCTGGAGTTCTTGAAGGCCTTGGGGCAGCTGTCGCAGGGGTAGGGGCACTCCCCGGTGTGCTGGCGCAGGTGGTACTGGTAGTGGGAGCTCCACTTGAAGGTCAGGGGGCAGTAGGGGCACTGGAAGGTGCGGAGGCCCGTGTGGACACTGCGGTGGACCTGCGGGGGGCAGAGGGGAGGAGAGGTTCTGGGGAGGAGCGCTACGCTACGGTGAGGTCCGATATGGCGCTACGACCCTCTAAGGGCCTGGCTTATTTCATGTCAAAATCTATCGATTTTCAATCCACAGTTCCCGCCTCACGGTCCACACCAGACGTGTCGTCTGTGGACGGCGCTTCTCACCTGTAGCAGGGAGGAGCGTTTGAAGGCTTTACCACAGTCGTCGCACTTGTAAGGCTTTTCCCCTGAATGAGACCTGTACAGGAAAAACCAACAGTGAAAATGGTCCTGCAGTATAATCTCCGGCAAATCGTATCGGCACGGAATGGATCAAAGCGTGGGCCGAACGTCCCCCCCCCCCCCCGAAAAAATGGCTCACATTCATTTTACAGAGTGGGATTATAAAAGTAAGGAAAACAAATCAAAACAACACACGCAGACAGGGAGGAGAAACATGCACACAGCTGAGATGCCATCATTACAAGGAGCCTCGCTCCCTCCACGCCCCACCTCTGATGGTAGAGGAGTGCGGAGGAGCCCTTGAAGGCCTTGGGGCAGAGGTTACACCGGTAAGGCCTCTCGTTGTTGTGGCTGCGCTGGTGGTGGGCCAGCCGGGACGACCACTTGAAGCTCTTGCCGCAGTCCATGCACTGGAACGGGTGCTCCTGGAGCTGCGGTGCAGCCAGGACCGAAGCCCTCACCATCTCCACGCCAGCCCCAGTCAGTGCCATCTCCTCACTGCCCTCCACCACCCCTTTCTCCCCGTCCTCCTCGTCCTCCCTCTCTCCGTCCTCCTCCCCTTCTCCCGACCCCAGCAGCGATGGGAAGGGAGAGAGTGACGAGGGGGATTGAGGGGGTAATAGTTCGGCTTGGGCCAGGATGGAGGAGTGGACAGCGTTGGCCATTCAAAGACAGGACACGGTTAGAGAGAAGGGAATACAGGATGATATGTTTGGGGTAAATATAACTGTCAGTGTCGGTGGAGATGTGTCTCGTCTTTCTCCGATTCATTCATGCTTTTGGAGAGCAAATGTAGTGTTGGGTCTCCTTAGTTGACACTACGACTCTGAAATAAAATCAGGCAAATGTATTGATCAATAACAGCAAGGTGCAACCAGGAACATGTGTACTTGGGTCGGAGCAACATAACAAAAATAGGAATTCACAATTATTCAGACGTCTGCAAATAATATTGTCGGCTAAGAATGACCAGCCTATCCCTTTAAATCCCACCTCCTTCCGATCCCACCCTCCATCGCCTCTTCCTCCTCCCTGGCCGACTTTCTGTTTATGTACGTCTGGCCCTGCTGAGTGTGTATCAAATAGATCGATTTTCAACTAACTGAAAAGGCAGAAAATAATTATTGATCCTGGTTGCTAACTCAACGGCAATGTTCAATAAAATGTTACAGATGTGTCGCTAACAATGTCCTTTCTGCAACTGGCCTGCGAAACTAAAAGCCTTCGTCCGTGTTGCATTCTTCGCAACATAATGTTTGACCGGAATATTGCATCACTAGAAATATTTAAATAATTACTCACCTAGTATCATGAACTTATCGTTAATGTTTTTGTTGATATTGTGATGTGGGATTGAGACCCGCAGTGTTAGTCCATACAACCTTAACAATAAACCTGAGCACAAACTAACTAGCAGTCACCCACCAGCTGCCGCCTCCCAAGAACGACGTTTGCTATTGGCTGGGTGGGACTTCGAATTCACCACTGCCATTGGGACAGAGCTTCAACAGTCAAATCGTATCTGTATTACTGAACTCACGCAGTGTTTGAACTGTCACCCCTCCATTAAAAAGGTTGTTAAACGTTAATTGGATAAGAATAAACTCTTTTTGTTTTTATTTTCTCCCAGTTCTCCAGTTTAATTGTGTGGCAACAGAATGCATTAGAAGAAAGTACAAAAAACATAATGTATACCAAACTTTACCAATTATTGAAAAGGTGTCACAATAATATTTATAAATGACAATTTATTTGTGAATGTTCTTTATTATCATTTTCCAAGGCACATATTTCACATTTAAGCCAAACAGTCAGTCTTTGTGGTAACAATGCACAAATGTCTACCCACAACATTTAGACATTGACAATGATTTCAACATGGCTGATATAAGTTATAATAGTAAATATTAATAAAAAAGGTATAAAAGTACAAAAATGCCAGAAAACGTATAAATATATAGCAAATAAATAGTTTCACCAATGTAATTAAAATAAATAGTAAATACTATAACAAAATACTATAATATAATAATATTGATATTGCGACAAATTGATAACAATAGCATTGACAAAGAATTCTGCATTATATCAGACACTACTACAATACATAATTGCATTGTATACAACAATATACATTCTTTTACAATCTAGCTACAACTGTACTGAACCAAAGTATCACAATATCTCAATACATAGTATTTTAAGGCTTAGAGTATTTTCTTATGCTGCTATGAGACACACTCAAACATCCTCTGAATCAAGATCAGGTGACCCATTCAAAAGACTAATCCTAACAAGTTTGTGCAAAGAGAATAGATCAGGTCCTAGATCAGTGCTTAGCAACAGGGCGATTCATTAACTTATAACACAACATTACCACCTTTTATTTGTCCTTGGAGGACACTGGCACTGTTCATATCAACTGGAAAAAACAATTTACCCTCATCTGTTGTGCTGACATCCCAATTAAGACAAGGCTTATTACAATCTCCTTCATCAGTCTGGCACATTTAATATGGCCAGACGGTTCTATGAGTACCTGCACATCTACAAAACTAATGTATTTGTTCTCCCAAGACACTGTATGTTTGTTACAAGGCAAGTAACCTTTGGTTGCTACATCTACTGGCATAATGGGTTTCTCTTTATGAAGAGAAACAGGTGTAACAAACACATTCTAAGTACAATCAGCATGATTACAGACTAACAAATGTTACTGTGCTGTCTCTGTTTAGATGAAGGGAGAAATAATAGTTTGAGAATGACCTTGTAATGACATTGTATAAGCAACTGAATTCACAACAATAAAGTAAGTAATAATGACGAGAGGGAGACGTTACAAAATCAAATAAATAATGACATCAAATAAATAACTAATAATAAATAAATAAATACATAAATAACACACATGAACATATGGTATCTAAGAGAGAGGATGGGGACGCCCATGAAGGCCATTGCTGGTTGAAGTAGTGAGAACATTGTGGATCTTCATTGGATGTCAGGTGAATTATCAGCTTCCACACTGGAGGACCTCCAACTACGGTTGACGGCACATTGAACATCATCTACGGTTGAAGATGATAGACAACCCCCCAACCCCCCATTGTATGCAGTGGATTCTGTGCATCCATACGTGTGAAGTACATCAGGAATCACCACTGGACTGTGTAATCATCATTGCATTCTGGACTTTGTACCAAGCACCGAGAACACCCGCTGGGCCCAATCACAGAAGAGTCTGAACTGTTGTAGCAGCTCCTGGGACGACTGTAAAACGTCCCACCGGGAAGGCAGGTGGGGGGGCAGTGAGGGAGCGAGTGCCGGGTTGGGGAGGCGTTCTGCATCAACTCTCGACATCTAAGAGCAGGAGCGGGTGAGGGGAAGAAAGGACTGGTAAAAATGCAGGCTGTCTGAGGTTGCAGGCTTGCCTACTATCCAAGTACAATCCAAGGCAATATCATGCAATAGGCATTATTGCAATGCCGTTGTAGTATTATGTAGCCAAGTTGCAGAAGTGCTTTGGTATAGCAATATTAAAACAGTTTGACACTACACGGCATGGTGTTTTTGTACGGCCGATAAGTGTTGGAATGAAGCATTTACCTGTCGCTCTAGCGTGAGGATTAGAGACTTGATGAGCGAGATCATTTCTACCAGTTTAGGTGGAGGATGATGGTGTTTCCTTGATGCTCTGCTCAACCAAGCAAAATGGTGCTCAAAGCTCTTTAATTCATTGTGGAGCTGAGAGAGAGTGGGTTTCATCTGGAGGAGAAAAGGAGAGAGGGAGATAAAGAAAATATATTAAACATCAGTTTCTGTTTGGCCAAACACTTCAATTTCAGGGGCATCTAAGAGACAGGCAAACAGCCAGATACAAATCCAGATAGAGACACACACAGAAACACACATACATATAAAAGACATTTACCTCAAGAGAGTTGATGTCACTGGCTCTGTTGTTCATTACCGGCAGGGACTTGAATCTGTGGTGTTCTAAGTCTGTTTCAAATGCATGTTCCTTCTGTATGTTGAAAAACACAATACAATATCAGTCAACACAGTGCTTGCTAATGTGCATATCAACGCAGGAGTCACAAAAGCATTAGGGAAATGACTACAGAAGTACCTAAATCCGATTACATTATATTCCGGCCGGACTGGAGGAAGTAACGTTCCCTGAGAAACTTGTGGTGGGGTCGGGGAGAGTTCACCCAGATTGTAACCTCAGAATTGTCAACAATAAGCAAGTGACCTGAAACCACAGGATGTTTTCTACTGGCAGAGGAGGATAACAACATATGCAGTGACTAAGAGCGTTTAGGGTTGAGCAGACAACACAGGGTTGCAGGGAAACTCCAGGGTCACAGATATAAAAAGTGGAATGACGTCATGTTGTGTACAACACCAGAGGCCAGCTGAACTGCTGTGCTCCCAGCCACCACTAGAGGGACGCAAAACACATGAGAGCAGATTTGGAGCACTGCTTCTGTTTACTGTACCAGTGGGCCTTTTTGGGGGGAACTGATTTTTGAGTGAATATAAATGATTAGAAATGATGAAGCACTATAGTTACTTACATGTGTTTTAGAGCACCAATTGGTGAACACGATGAAGCACCACAGTGACTGCCATGTGTTTTAGAGCACCAATTGGTGAACACGATGAAGCACCACAGTGACTGCCATGTGTGATGGAGCACCAATTAGTGGAAAAAACATATCAGTATTGGAACAAAATGATGTAGTTTTGTTTTGTATATTTTATTCTTCTTGATGCTCTTGTGTCACAATATCCTAAGTTTTGTTGTGTTTTGTTTTTGTTCTTCTTTTCTACTATTTCGTCTCTCGCTTTCTCCAGCTTTCCCTTTCTCACTCACTGGCTGGTCCTTCAGATGACAACCCTAATGTTGGTGCTTATTGTTGTGTCTTGACTTAATCCAAATTGACTCAACCTTTGGTGATTTATCTATCTCCATTAACCGTTACTTTCTGTATTACAAACACACACACATGCCCCCCCCCACACACATACACACACAAACACACACACATACCCAAACACACACACATCTCAACACACACACTACACACAACACACATGCACACAGACAGGTGACCACTCCTCTTTGCACCTTCCTATGATCTCTATGTATCTTTTCTGTGTCTCGGCCTGTATTGTCTTCCTTTTCTCGTTCTCTTCACTATGACCTCACTTGACTGAACCTTGTCCCCTCCCCCACCCCATACCCCCCACCCCCCATCTTCCTGAATGCAAATACTGGAATGTGATAAATCTCTGTGATTTTTATCAGGTCACTTTGCTGTGGCGACCAAAACCCAAACACTAAACACCACACCTACACAACCACAACTATTTACAGCACCCACAATGGACACACACACTGACACACATTACATGGACACACACACTGACAGACATAACATGGATGCACACTGACACACATCACATGGACACACACACTGACACATATCACATGAGCACATTGTGACAGATTGAATGGTAACACACACTGACACAGATTACATGGGCAGACTCACACACTGACACACATCACATGGACACACACACTGACACAGATTACATGGGCAGACTCACACACTGACACACATCACATGGACACACACACAGACACAGATTACATGGGCAGACTCACACACTGACACACATCACATGGACACACACACTGACACAGATTACACGGGCAGACTGACACACTGACACACATCACATGGACACACACACTGACCCAGATTACATGAACAGACTGAAGAAACAGTACACAGGCACATGCACTATTGTGCACACACTATACATACACATGGTTTTATTGCTTTCTTGCAGGGACTTTCCGTTTCACTCTCATTCTATTTTTCTTTCCTAGCCTTGACCCCTGTTCTGTGTAACTCCACATAAGACAAAAATAAACCAACAGAAATGCTTCATGTCATTGAAAAATGAACACAATACTTTTTGAAGGAGCATATTGCTTTTGCTTTGCTGTCCCCAAATGCTGATGTCCCGATTCAGAATGTGAATGTGCCAGAGACTAGAGAGCACGTGTAACTATTTGGTTTAATGTCTTAAACAAATATTGAGTCTGATTTGCAAAAGGTAAAAATAGAATATATTGCGGTCATGAAAGAAAAAACTATCCAAAGATAAGGATATGATCACCTGTACAAACAGAGTGCTGACAGAGCACTTTCAGCATGTCTTTAGATCTAGCATGCACAGCAATCAGTCCCATTTCCCTATAAGCACCTCAAATACAGTTATCTGGTCATCTAGATATGTACAACTCTGAAGAGGCCGAGGGACAAAAGGCAACAGGTGTCAATACACACTACATCCCCTCAGAGCTGGTAAACCATCAATAAGTTCCAGAAGTAACTTATTAGCCTCTATGAACTACAGTGTGTTTTACTCCAGAATTCAAATGAAGGGGAAACACCGGACTGACCCGAGATCAGACCCTCTGGAATCAGGTGACCCGAGACCATGAAGAATGGATCTCCCCAGCCATGGGTCCTCCAGGCCCAGTCATATCCTGCCTGGATAAAAGCTAAACTTGCATGCTAAAATATTGTGTCTACTCATGCCTGTCCTGGTACGCTCAACACAGCCGCCCAACTTAACCAGAGGATTCTCCACCCTGACTGACAGAACACAAGCAGTTCACCTTAGCCAGGGTTAGACATCCATGGCCACCCTGCAATTCAACTGTCCAGAAGTGTGTTGCATGACAGGGCAGAATTGGGATGAATGTGGATGGCTGCTCTATCTAACCATTCTAAGACAGTGGACAAGTAGTAGATGGTGGGCAACCGCTTTAAACAGTCCTATATGTGCACCACCCTCGTCCCCCTACCACCACACTCCACCCACCCCAACCACCACGTTGATGTTCCACTCACCAAAAGATCTGCTGCTATCTGACGCAGATTCTTCGTTTGATTGGCCAGTTTGTCCAGGTCGTGCAGCCGCCGGTAAGGGGCGGGCACAGCGGACGTGAATAGAGGCAGCTGGGTCAGTAGAAGGGAGAGCAGAAGAGAGAAGGAGGAGTCCACCAGCACTGAGGGGCGGGGAATAAGAGATGCAGTTAATAGGCTGATATGACCGCAACAAAAGATCTTGTCGGAGATATTCTGAGATATTGCATTTGCACCATCATGTAAAATGTAACCCCAAACATGGCAGAATAATCAGAGTTAGAATAAGCCACCAGCCGTGTTTACGCAGGTTGAATGCAAATCCCTCAGACTAAATCTATCAGGCTAAATCAACAATAACATCCCCTTTAAAAAATGATTATGCATGCTATTGAATACTTTAGGTCTTTGATGTCACCAGAGTCTTAAATGAAAATCAATGGGCCTAAAAAAAGAAATGCTTTGACAAACTACATTTTTGTATAATGATGTAATTCAAATATACTGTCGTGAATGCCCCCATTTGTATAAATCAGTTGTTAAATGCAACATAAATTATATAGGCTTAGCATGGACAGCTCTGTAACAGTAAGCTCATTCATTCCTTCTCTTTCAAGTTCAAAAACAAGGTGAAGTATTCAAAAGAGCCACAATTGCTGTTGAAATAATAAGTATGTGTATAATGACAGGAAAACCACAAGAACCACAACCCAGGACTCAGGAGAGCATCTTCACCTCCAACAACTCAAGCAGCGCACAGGCCACATACATGGCATTAATTGATCATTTAACATGGGAATGGTTTGCTAAGTACACATACAATTACTAATATTTGCATATTTATATCTGACTATGCAATCAATGATCAGACCCTGAAAACAGTGTCATTAGCCTATTCCAGATAATTATACAAGAGCCATACAAGACAGGTTAGCAAGGAGAAACCTATAATAAGAAAATGTGTAAACGGTTAATATAATAATGGCTTTTGAAAATAATAAAATAATAGCCACTTACATTTCATATTTGTTCAGGTCCGGTAAATAAATACACGAGTTGCAAATAAATAAATAAATAGTTAAATAAAGTAAGACAATTTATAAATAAATCGACGTCCGGTGTCACGTGCTCAAGTTTTCTTCTCCCTTCCACACTTTGGCAGAGTGAACGAGGTAAGAGGGAGCAAAAGACGAATGGGAAAAGAACGAGAGAATGAATGAATGAAAAGGTGTAGGAATTAGTGCGAAATATTCGATAAATACAGAAAAATACTGCCGGCAAACTTTCTGGTCACTGAAGTTTGAGATCCGTCTAGATAATAAAATGATAGCAACGACACAGTCAGACACTCGAAAAGATGGGTAGAATGTTAAGAGGGATAGACGGATGAGTGCTGAACGATGCGAATAGTGTGTAAGTCAAATTTTCGCGCAGTGAAATGTTTAGGCTTGTTTAAAACTTCCTTTTATAAAGACGGGGCTCTATGACACATCGACTGAGTCATACACATTCATTCATAAAAACAGCGCAGCCTTTCCTCCTCCCCTCCCTCCAAGCTCTGTCTGGCTCTCTTCTCTACATTTTCGAACTGTTCCGTTGTTTTTCTATTTTTTCCTGTCTTTATCACTTTCTCTCGTCCGTTCTGGCCCTATCTCTCAGCGGTGCACTTCCCCATTGCATCCCGCTACCTGCGGCTATCCGTCCATCTACATCTATTTATCTCTCCATCTCCCAATCTCTTCCCCTCTCTATCACTGCAGAAGTTTAAAAAGCCCATTGTTTCATTTTCTATCAGTCTATCTCCAGTGGTATATTCTTTATACAGTGGATCCACCTTGTTCTCTTTCCCTCACCGTCTCCCTGTTTGTGCGTTCTGTTTCTCTGGGTGTTCTACAGGGTTCTAACCGGGGGGGGGTTTACAGAGGGACTCGGCTACATGTGGAACTACATAGTTCATACGCAGAGCAAACACCTCTCTCTCACCTCCCTTGCTCTCCTCTTTTCAGACATTCCCTCCCGAGACATCGGCCTGTTATTTCCACTTTCCCACCGCCCTTTCCTCGCTCCCGGTCTCCTTCTCCAGGGTGAAGGAAAGAGTGAGAGACCGAGTGAGACAGGAGAGAGGTGTTGTCCAGAAGGGCCCTGAACGCGTTGCATAGAAACAGTGACTGGACTCCACACACCACAACTACAGTAAGACCGGCTGGGGGTGGGGGGGGGGGTCTGAAGGGGTTAAAATAGTATACAGGAGTACACACACAAACACACACACACACACACACAGTCTAACCTGCACACTCTCGAACACCAAAATAAAACATGTTTACATTTAAGTGTTTTAGCGCAAACAAACATCCGTCACAAAGTATGTACATGCACCCACGATCCCAAACCCTTTTCTGTCTCACGCACAAACACACACGCACGTTTTCTCAGTCACTGATTTAGCGGCCTGGAAACACTCAGTCAGGTGCAGTAAAGCGTAGCACAGTGCAAAATGGCAGAAATGAGTTTCCATGTCATCAAAGTGGAGAGGGAGGGCTAGGGTATAGCTAGCCCCTAGAAGCGTGGGGGTGAACCCCTTTACCTCAGAAACAGTCACCCACAATATACACACGTTTAAGCACAGTCTTATACGAACTCTCAAACGAAATACCAAAAGGGCTTCGATGTTTAGTGTGTGGGTGTTCGAGGGAGACCGGCTCACACACTCTGATAATGATGCGGGCACAGTTGTTAAGTGGTGGGCGTACCACACACACACACACACACACACAGGCCTGGGATGCTGGCTGGTAAAGGGGTTGTTGTCTGGGAAAACGGTTGCACTTCTCCTGGTTCAGCTGCAGAGAACAGAACAGCAAGGACGATGAGCGGCAAGGAGAAATGGATGAGTGTGGCGGGAACAAGTGAGATATGGACAAACTTGCTCTTTTTAATTTCCCACATCAAAGGGCTGTTTGAAGACACAGCTGGTGTAAGAAGAAAAGAAAGAGAAGTTAGTCACTCTTCCTCCCTCATTCCCTCTCTCTCTCTCCCTCTCTCTCTGCCTCCGCGTCGGGGTCTCCTGGGTGGTGCAGCACTTTGAGTCCGTCAGACAACCCGACGGTGGCGATCACTCATATCAGTCATACACACTGTGACTGCGTGTCTGTGTGTGCTGTGCGCCATGCTGGCTGTGCGTGTTCATAGATGGCTAGTGCGAATGAGGGTGCACGTGAGGGTGCACGTGTGTGGCTAATTATTAGGCTTTGCGGGTTTGTGTGTGGTATAAGTTTATGTGTACATGAACATTGAGCATATGTGTGTGTGGCCTTCTACCCATTACATCATCAATCCTCAAAGAGAGAGCATAACCTGGGACATGGTCTACACCCGTGTTGTGTGTGTGGGTTTGTGTGCGCTCACGTGTGTGTGTGTGTGTGTCACAACTAACTGCAATGCTCCATAGCGGTGGGTGTGGTTGTGGGGGTGTGTGTGTGTAACACATCTCCATGTCTGTTGGGGTTGTTTGTGTGTGTATCACATCTCCATGTCTGTTGGTGTTGTTTGTGTGTGTGTAACACATCTCCATGTCTGTTGGGGTTGTTTGTGTGTGTAACACATCTCCATGTCTGTTGGGGTTGTGTGTGTGTATCACAGCTGCATGTTGGTTTGTGTGTCATCAGTAAGACAGTATGAAGGAGAGAGTGGGAACTCCAGTAGCACAGCCTTTTACCCTTCTAGCCAGACATCACTTGACTCAGTAGTCAAACTTCACTGGCTTAGTCACTCTTTATGTGTGCATGACATACACCTGACATGCAACTGTCTCTTACCTGGTCTCCTCTGTGTCGAATTCATTCATTATTTTGATTGGTCAGAATGTTTATTGCTTGCCTCTGATTGGCTAGGAGTTATAGTTTACAATGCCCTGTACACAGATGTCAGAGGTGTGTAAGGACGTGGACCAAAATGCAGGAGGTTGGCTACAAATGCTCTTTATTCTCCTTCAGAGAGTCTATAGACGTAACGTACAGAGTACGACCGTATACACATAACAGGAACAGTCACGGACACAGAGACAAGACACACAGGGGATTAAGTAGCCAACTACATTAGATGCAGCTGGCAGGTAATCAGGAAGGGTGCGTTCACGAGACATGGGAAAACAGGACATACGAGTACGATGGCCCCTAAAAGGCCGGTGACGTCGAACGCCGTGGTGCCAAGCGATCAGGAGAAGGCACGGCATCAGGAGGCGCCGTGACAACAGAGGTGTAAAAAGTACATTCCTTATATTCAAGTAAATGTTCACCCGGTGAGAGGAGTTCCTAATTCACACCTTAATAAACTCCCTTTACCTGGCCATTCATACGTTGCCTTTGGGCAGGGCGAATGTTGTTATTGCAGCTTTACAGCAAATGCCCTTCCATTCTAATCATTTTGGCTACTACGTCTGGACAACATATCTCAATAACTATAAAGGTTGGTGTTGTTGGGGTATGCTTGGCAGGGGTTAATGACTAATGCTGGGGCCTCACTGAACAATTTTGGCATGTTGTCTTGGACACCTTTTCACGATAGAGTAACTCTTCATGTTTACATGTGTGGGGCGATGTGTGGTCTGTGAGGTGGTCAGACAAGGATTCATTCCCATTACCAATGAACAAAGAGCTGCCAGCATGTGAGACAGGGAGACATTATGAGGAAGGCACCATGTTTAGTGTAACTAACTCAAGCCCATCTGAAGCCCTGCATTCCCAGGTGATCTGCTTCTCCATGCAACTTCATTGCACGGACTCCAAAGATCCATTCACTCGGCTGTAGATGCCAAACCTACCTGGAACCGCAATTACTCTCGAGAAAAACGTGCCTGACTGTGGAGAAGGGATTTTTGAATAATGCTTAATTTCATCCATGAGGTTAATAGCTGGCTTGGGGAGATCGTCTTGTCCAGGCACCTCTGGGAGGGGTCAACCAAAGGGGATACTATACCACCACTGTTACGGGCCTTGCTCCTCCCTAGGGCCAGCACATTGCCCTGGGGTGAGCAGAGAATAAAGTTGGCCGTAGCACGAACGTCAACCAGACGTTCCTATTTCCTGTAGGGACCATTCACATTCCCAGTTGGCTTTGGCCAGCAAATCTGTTTAGTAACGGTTCGTCGTAGTGATTGTGTTGAGGGCGAACCCCAATACTCCCTCCATGTGAGACTTCCTTGTGTCACAGGGCTCAGTTCCAACCCTTGGGAAGGCTTCAACACTTGGTAGCCTGCTAGTTTCCGAGGAAGCCTCCAGACATATTCAGACCAGCTCCTCCTCCCCATGCATTCTAGCTCCATGGAATATACCTACATCGCTATTTTTAGCAAAGGCTGCATCCAGTTTGCTTTTGGCTAGGAAGCTGGGACAACACAGTGATTCTGGAACATCTCATTAATGGCAATCTGCAGCTTGCCCAGGAACACAACCCACCTTTTGACAGTAACTGGGTACAGTTGGCAGCGACGTTTGAGAGGAAATGCTATACTGTTACAACTTCAGCAACAGCGTTCATCATGATGCTGTATGTACAGGACATGTTGTTCTGCAGGATTACAAAGATAAGTTCTAGCATGTTCGTCTGCAGAGTTACAAAGACAGTTATATCATGTTGTTCTGCAGAGTTACAAAGACAGTTATATCATGTTGTTCTGCAGAGTTACAAAGACAGTTATATCATGTTGTTCTGCAGAGTTACAAAGACAGTTATATCATGTTGTTCTGCAGAGTTACAGGAATAACTAATGGACCATTGTTTAATGTCAGTACATTGGTATATGTTGGTATTTCCCTTTGATTTTATGTAGTCTCAAACTCAATTTCAATGACACCATTGCTTACTCCCAGTATAGTGCTGCAGTATGTGTTGGTTTGGGATAGTGTATTGGAGCGGAAGGTTAAGGGTCTAAACCTGCCTAACTACAAGCCTTAAACGCTTAAACACAGAGAATGTTGTTTATGACGCAATACTGGAAACACGGGAAGCACCAGTGCCAACCTGTATTATGGAAGCGTGGGCACCACATTCATAATGTGTTTGTTGTTCATCATTTCCTTCTCCAGGGAATTCCAAGTCTCAGAGTAAATACACGCAGAGTTCCCGCTTGAAGGGAAAGGACGAGGGCCCCATGTTATATACTGCTGTTAATATTTACTCTGGGATGATTTGGATCCACCTCTGAACTCTCTTAATGAACTTTTGCCACGTCTCTTTGAACTCCTTCCTTGGCTTCAGTGTTAATTTGTGTGTGTGGAATTCGAGCAAAGCATAATGTCAGCCCCTAATACCCCCCCCCCGTCACACCATCTCCTGTGACCACACAAACCGCCAGCCCCTCATGTATCTACCCACGTCAGAGAGTCGGTGGGTGTGTTCATGTTTTTTTGGGGGGGAAACAAATAATGACAGACAGTGGGGAAGATAGTCATTGGGCCATAAAGTGACGTCTTTCACTCTCTCTTCCTCGCACTGAGTGATCATGGTTAATGTGCTGTGGCCTCCTGTCTAAGACATAAGATCATAACTCCACCTCCTACCTCCACTGCTGTAACCGGACGTTCCCCCCATTCCCAGTCCTTCACCATGCCAGGTCATACTTAGGGAAAGCTCCCTATGTTCTCGTTTAGAAAATATGCCTGTCAGTTTTTTGTTCATCCTTTCCATTGGATTTCTGCATGCTGATGTGAGTGGGTTGCCCTGTGCATCGGCCCATTGGAAGTGGACACTAACAAGCATCATTATTAACGGCTCTTCTCTGTCCGTGTGCTTCTCTTCTACAGAGGAAAGAATGAAAGGGAGAGTGAAGGGGAGAGAAGTCACTTCTTTATTTCCGCTACATTTACAAGACATTTAGTTTTTCGAGACTAAACACTATGGTGACCAAACAAAGTGTGTGTGTGTTTGTGTGACTGGATTAGCCCAAGCCTTCTCTGTCCCTCCCATCATCACACTCTGCGACACACACTCACGCGCACGTTCCTTCTGCCTCCCTCACTCCTTCCAGATTGTCTTGCGTCTGGGAGTGAAGAAATCTGGGAATGAACGTTGAAGCAATAGGTCACAGAGAGGTAGTGGAGGGGAGAGGGCAGGAGGGAAGCAGGCAACCCACGTGAAAAGGAACTTCTTACAGTGCAAACACTCTTTCCATCTGCCGGGTGTCTCTCTCCGTCTCGCTTCCTCCATCTCGGGCCGGTGTTAATGCTCTGGGGAAGCCAGGCCAGCCTAAGAACTCCCTCTGTCCTCCATACCCCCACCCCACCGCCATTCTCAGTCACCCTAAACATTCTTTCCTCCCCTGTCATTGTGTGTCCTGTCTGCATCCCTCTCTCCCCCGACTCCATCTCTTCCATCTCCGGTGCCTTCTCTGGCTACTGATCCATCTCTGGTACTTTCTCTGGCTACTGATTTATCTCTGGTACCTTCTCTGGCTACTGATCCAGCTCTGGTACCTTCTCTGACTACTGATCCATCTCTGGTACCTTCTCTGGCTACTGATCCATCTCTGGTACCTTCACTGGCTACTGATCCATCTCTGGTACCTTCACTGGCTACTGATCCATCTCTGGTACCTTCACTAGCTACTGATCCATCTCTGGTACCTTCACTGGCTACTGATCCATCTCTGGTACCTTCACTGGCTACTTATCCATCTCTGGTACCTTCACTGGCTACTGATCCATCTCTGGTACCTTCTCTGGCTACTGATCCATCTCTGGTACCTTCACTGGCTACTGATCCATCTCTGGCACCCTCTGACTTCTCTGGCTACTGATGCCTTTCTGTGTTTGATTGTCAGTCACTGCTTCCTGTCTTACTTTCATCATCTTCATCCCTGGATTCTTGAAGACGTGTGTAGAGAAACAGTATGATGAAAAAAACAACAGCAACACAAATGTAACAAAGCATGACATAATAGAAAAAACACACCACAACTTCCTTAGACAACCAGTTAATGGTTTGATCAGCTGTCCGGCTTGCTACGCTCATTCCAGTGACCCCACATTACAACTCCAGCAGGGCCACATCCAAAAAGAGGCGGGAAAAAATACTGAAAAAGAGAGTGTGAGGGATCCTATTTTTAGCACATTCTTATGCGTGCAGCATAGTCACCCAGGAGACATTACATTCCCTGTTTCCTTGTCAGGCGGCCTTAACTGTCTCTCTGTTAGTGTGCGCGCTAGTGTGTGTGTGTGTGTGTGTGTCTGCACTAGTGTGTGTGTCTGGCATTTGTGATAAACTGTAACTGATCCGACCACCGCTGCTCTCAGCGCCCCAGCTCCCTGCGTCAGCCACACGTCGAGTCGGTTGTTATGTTATTGTATGGAAGCTGGAAGCTGATGACAAACAGTCCTGGGGCGGCAGAGGGGCACGAGAGGGAGGGGAGGAGAGGAAGGAGTTCGGATGGACAAAGGAAGGAGGAATTCTATGATGTCACAGTCTGTCCCAATGAATAACGGTGTCAATGTGAACCTCCCACAGTCCCAGATCAGTGTGTGTGTGTGTGTGTGTGAAGTGGTGCCATTCTGTGGACACACACACATGCTTACGTCTGTCAGAATGTCATTAGAGCTTTCACCACCCCTGCACCTCTGCCAGTTACCACCCACCACACCTGATGAGGCCTAGTTGGGTGTCTCTCCATGCTGACGCACACCCTAACCCGTTATACCTTCAAGCATTGTGGATTACACAGCAACAGTCAAAGCAGCAGCACTTAAAACACTGATGAGTCTTAGGTTTTATTACGAGGGATGTTCAAATGGTACATTGTGTAGTTGCTTGCAGAACCTGTCAATTACCCCCGTGTTTCATCCTAGGCCAATTGTAAATCTTGTGTTTTCGTTTATTGAATGAACCCTTAACAGGCTTGTCTGTTTGACGTTGTATGCCGCTGACATGCTACAGCGTGGTAAAATCGATAATTTCTTTTTTAATTTCTTTCAAAGTTCTATTCATGTGTTATTACACACACACAGTACTAGTAGTGTTAATGTGTAATAACATTCCAACCTTCCTCCTGTATGGGATATAATGGCTTACGTCTAGTAATTGCATTTAAGTCACATAACAGATTTATTTGATGGACTTAATGTAGTGAGTCATTTGTAATCACACCCATGTGGTATGACAGGAGTGTCAACCTAACTCTACCACTCAGGTAGATCATGTTTACATGGCCTTTGACCTCGTCAATGCTTGCTCAATTACACAAACTTTCCCGACTTTCAGTCCCTCATCTCCATTGCTTCCTCTTTCTCCATCCACCCATCTCTCATTTTCTCCACTACCCTCTCCATCTTCATCTCACTGTCAGAAGGTCACTGTTGGGTGTAAATGGTGTTGGGTGGTACTGGTTTGGCCTGGACCTGTCTTGTGTTAGCAGCGCCCCCTTCAACTTGCTGGACCTCCGAGCTGTGCCAGAAAATATGTCTGGAATGTCAGGAATGCTCCCCAGTCATAGCTAGATAAGATGAACATTTCCCAGTAAGACAGCAAAAAATCACTGAAAGAAAAATAAACAGACAATAAACATGGGAATTGGAAGGAATTGCCGAAAGAGAGAGTGAGAGAGAGAGAGGAAATGATTAATGAGAGTGGGAAGGAACAGGATACGATGGACAGCTAAGGAGATTCAACACAATGACGTTGGATAGACTGACAATTTCCAGGGGGAATAGAATAGATGACAGAGAAAGAAAGGGATGATGACTGAGTGCCGTTGGACAATATGACCTGGTAGAGACAGGGGTAGAACATAAAGGGATGATGACTGACTGGGGTTGGACAATATGACCTGGTAGAGACAGAGGTAGAACATAAAGGGATGATGACTGAGTGGGGTTGGACAATATGACCTGGTAGAGAGACAGAGGTAGAACATAAAGGGATGATGACTGAGTGGGGTTGGACAATATGACCTGAGAGAGAGACAGAGGTAGAACATACAGGGATGATGACTGAGTGGGGTTGGACAATATGACCTGGTAGAGAGACAGAGGTAGAACATAAAGGGATGATGACTGAGTGGGGTTGGACAATATGACCTGAGAGAGAGACAGAGGTA
>JACXGK010006195.1:0-29873 GCA_016801125.1 Novumbra hubbsi
AGAGAGACAGACAGAGGATGAGGGGCAGAAAGACGAACAGAGGAGGGGGAGGAATAAAGGACAGACTGAAAAGGGACAGACAAACAGACCGATTGAGGAAGAGAGGTGAGTTCACAGGGATGAGGGGGAGAAAGAAATATCTAGAGAGAGAGAGAGAGTGAAGAGGGGGAGAAAGTGCAGACCACTCCAAAGTCCATTCCCATGGGTCTCATCTACCCATATATGGGTCTCATCTACCCATATATGGCGCCTCAGTCCCTCCCCTCATCCCTCCCTCTCGCCCTTTTTTCCGTCTGCCTTCCCTAAGTGCACTGGCAGATCCAGAGTGCTGAGAGCGAATGTGCCACGTCGAGGCTGGATACTTCGCTGGCTTGGACGCAGCCTCTCGGACCCGCGACGCACACAAGGACCAGACGTGCGTGCACACACACACACACACGGGGGCCGCGACTACACTCCAACACAGAGAAGGGGACACGTGTGACCTTTCGCCCTGAACTTGGGACGAGATAGGAGCAGAGATGCTGAAAATCCTTCACCCAGTTTGTCGACCGAAACTGAGATAAAAGACGGAAAAACGGGGGAAGATGGAGACCTGGAGACCTAAACGGCCCCCTCGTCCCAAACTCTGGACGGCTGAAAAAGAGCAAGCGATGAAGGACAGAAGGGGAGAGAGTGAGAGTCCTGATCCGTCATCCCAGTGTTCAGACTACCTGTTCAGGGTTCTACTGGTGTACAGTAGTCTGCACATTGGTTAGACTGGCCAGGGATTGACTTCAACCCCTCTTTCTTTCTTACACACACACACACGCGCTGGGGACTAGCTGCTTAGTTTTTCACTCTTTACTACTCTGTTGGTCTTCTGTGTGTTATGATTGCCTAGGGGCCTGCTATATTTGTCAGTGGTCAGTACGTTTGTCTATTGGACAGTGTGTGTGTGGGTGTGTGTGTGTGTGGCTGTTTATGGAGGATCATAAGTCAGAGCTGCGGCTGCAAACAGGGCCTCTCTGCATACTCATTGTGATATAGCAGGCCGGACAAACACACACACACACACTCAAACACTAGTGTTCATCGGTTCTGGATTGGTGTGTGTGTGCGTGTCCGCATGAGTGTGTTCATAGGGTGTGTTTTCCCTCAGGCTGCAAGTCAGGCCTATGTCATAGAGATAGAGGAAGAAAGAGAAAATGTAATTAGGAAAGAAAGACATGAAGAAAGAGGGCAGAGATGAAGTGAAGCAGAGAGAGAGAGATAGAGATATAGAGAGGGAGAGAGGGGAGGAGGAATGCATATCTGTTTAGTGTTGTATAGATACAATCTTATGTTTAGTGTCTGGAGATTAGATTAGAGTGTATACATCGTATCTTAAACACATGGACAGTTGGGTCTTTAATTAGTGTTTGGATGTATACATTATTCACTGTTCCACAGACTGTGAATAACACTGAGTGTGTGTGACTACTTTAGTGAGACTTGGTTGAATGAGATGAAGTAAAAGCGGGAGGTTATGAGAGGGAAACATGAAGAACGTTATTGGGACTGAAGTCTGGTGGTTTGGCTAGGTGATCTGTATTTGTGGAAGTGGGGAAAGGGGGAGTGGGGGAGATGGTGAGAGACGACAGGGAGGAGGGGGTGGGTTGAGGAGTAGAGGCGAAGCGGCCATGTGGGATTTCTCCGGCTAGATGTTGGAAACTGAGCAGGGTGTTTGGACTAAACCTTGAGTTCTCCCGCCAGGAATGTCTACAGGCCCATAGAGACTGCCAAACTGAGAGGGAGGAGAATGGGACCCAGCAAGGGGGGATTTGGAGGAGGGGAGGGGAGAAAGCGAGGGAATCACCGAGCCAGAGAAAGAAAGAAGGAAAAAGGGAGGGAAAAGGGAGTTAGAGAAGTGGGGGAAAGAAACAAGAACATTTTGTGGAGGTGTAGAGAGGAGGGAAGCCGAGTTAAGGCTTGGCTACAGACGTTAGGCCGGGGTGTGTCTCTGAGAGCACTGGGTCTGGTTCACAGCACGGCAACTGGTCACATGCTCAACCAGGTTCTGAGTCCAGATGTGTCAAGAGGTCGGAACCGCTCCTCTACCTCGCTCTTACAAAAGGGGCAAAGAAGGGATGCTTTCCCATCCATTAGGAAATGGGAGAGATGCTAACACTTGAGGAATCCTGATTTGTTTCCAGCCTGCTAGGTCTCTGTCCCGTAGTGTTGTCTCCTTAGAGCAACGCTACCATTTCTGTTTACAGAGTCTGTCACTGGAGATTAACTGCAGGACACTGACACCAACTCACATGGCTGCAAGTCAATGTGGTTCAGCAGTACAAATATGTTTTCCGCTCCATAAAGAAAATACTTTTTTCTTGACTATTTCACCATTGATAACCTTCCCGTCATTATGGTTTAATATTGTAATCCGTCATTACGGTTTAATATTGTAATCCGTCAGTATAGTGTAATATTGTAACCTTTCATTATTGTCTAATATTGTAATCTTTTAGTACAGTATAATATTGTAATATGTCAATATAGTCTAATAATGCATTCTGTTAGTACAGTCTAATAATGTAAACTTTCATTATGGTCTAATATTGTAATACGTCATAATAGTGTAATCTTTTTACCTTTGATTATATTCTAATATTGCAATCTGTCAGTATTCTGTAATATGCTAATCTGTGAGTATAGTCTAATAGTGGTAATCTGTCAGTATAGTCTAATAGTGGTATATGTAAAGGAGGAAAGCTGCATAGAATAGTAGTCACCAGTTACTCTGGCACTAGATGGAGTGGTTTTTAAAATGAGACCTGAATTATTGCTGGTTTTCATTCTAGTCCTCTAAACAGGGCCTGATTTAGACCTGGGACACCAGATGAATAGAATATAAAACCAGCCTTACAACAGGTCCCGAGGCTCAGAGTGTACTAGCACCTATCCTCAGATACACCACTGTTACAATAACATGTTACTGACAGAGAGAGAGGTTGGTTTTATACCTGTGTGAGCGCTACGTGATTAGTAACACTGAATGAGCGTGTATGGGTCTGCGTGTGGGTTTGGCTTGGGGTAGCTCCAGCTGTGTCAGAGTCAACTACTCCGAATGCCTCAACTCCCAGAGGAGGAAGAGGGGGAGAAAGGGGGCAAAAGTGGACAGAGAGGGGGAAGCACAGGAGGGAGGGAAATAGTTAAAGTGGTTTTGTGCCAGCTCTGTGCTAACATGCGTGCATCCTAGGTCCTTGAGTTGAAGTGGAGCCCATCCCTTAAACCACACATACAGCTCCAGTGTGAGGACATGACGTGTGGCCGTGCCCGGCTGACAGAGAGCGTTGTGGTGTGTCTGCCTGTCTACACTTGCTGTGCAGACCTTCCTATCCTGTACAGCAGGCACAGACAGGCAGACAGATGGCAGACCAACCACATCGCACCTACAGCCTGACGGACAGCTCCCCCAGCCAATCCCAGTGCACCCCTGACTTCCTGCTTGATGATGATGATTCTGCTGTCTTTCATATACCGTTCGTATTCCACCTTTGTCACACCATGAGACTGTATTTGGAGCTTGATTTTACCGAACTGAATTGTGTGACTAATAAAGTGGTGTGCTTTGCTCAGGGGTCTTCTAGTGTTTTGTTTCTCAGTAGCCAGGGTTTAGCTTCAGCAATCTTGTCGTGGGACCACATAGTAACTCTGCACTCACCTCGTCGTCCTTGAACCAGGACAGGCTCTCTGCAGTTAGGATGAACCAGTACTCCTTGGCCCCGCCCTTCATTCTGCTAATGTTGTTGATGGTCAGCCAGCCTTTACGAATGACCTGTTCAGGGGCCAGAGATCAGGGGTCAGGGATCGCAGGTGTTGTTATGGAAGCAGGGATAACTTGGGAGAGCTTACAGGGATAGTTCACTCAGATATCAAAGGAAGCAGCTAGCAAATATTTGGGCCTTCGTTCCACAGCCTGGTATTAGCAAGGCTCAGGTAAAACAATGTAAGCATTAGTTATCAGTAAATATGCTGAGTGAACTGAGTTGTTCTCAGCAGACAGGCACTGAGGTGGCCAGTCTGCTGAGACAAAGTCAGTAAGAGAAAGACAGATGGTGTGACGATGTATCTTACATATGGATCACCGTGGGGGAGAGAGAGAGGGGGGAGGGAGGGGAGGGAGTCAGGCTTCATGCAGCATGCATATTGAGATCCACACACATGCACAGAGATATCAAAAGATTAAGTGCATTGGCCAGAAAAGTGAAATGTCCCATCGCCCGGCCAGAACTTAAAACCCAGGGTGGAGTTTTCTGACCAGTTTGAAACGTCAAGCAAGCGTGACAGGAACAACAATGAAGAAGTAACGTAAGGAACCGTTAAAATATCCCTAAGAGACGGTAGAACTACAAGAACCAGTTGGAGAAATGTGAGAGAGAAAGAGGTGGGACTCCTGACGGGAGGGAGGGAGCAGTAAGGTAGAAGAGGGGAAAGGAGAAGGGGGAGGAAAGGACGGTCCAGAGATGGGGTATGCCACACATCCTGCCTCAGATACTGAACACACACACCTTCATTACTCCAATGTTTAGCAGGCCTCACATACTGAACACACACACCTTCATTACTCCGATGTTTAGCAGGCCTCACATACTGAACACACACACCTTCATTACTCCAATGTTTAGCAGGCCTTATATACTGAACACGCACACCTTCATTACTCCAATGTTTAGCAGGCCTTATATACTGAACACGCACACCTTCATTACTCCAATGTTTAGCAGGCCAGGGTTTTTGCTTGTGTTTAGTGAGTGACCAGACAGCTGGGCATGGATTTTACAACTCATCGCCATTTTGTATCGAAGAAACACACATATTCACAGGGCTGGGGAGGATAACACACTCCCGCTCTTTCTCTCACACACAAACACACACACAAACTGAAAGAAGCAGGCAGATGTAGAGGGGCCTAAACTCAACCTGTGGAAAGAACGTTGAACAGAGAGAAGTTGAGCTGTGGATTAAAGAGATCGGTGGGAGGAACAGATTGTCCCAGTAGGGGGCAGCCATGAGTCAGCAGAGAGGGTTAAGCCTTACAGACACTGTATTACTCATACTATTAAACTGGATGGAGGAGGCTGCACACCCTATAACAGAAAGCCGGAGAAGGACAGACAGATAATTAGAGAGAGAGAGACAGGAGAGAGAGAGACAGATAATTAGAGAGAGGGACATAGAGAGAGAGAGAGAGAGACATCATACACATATAAGCATTACATAGTTTAACCCAAGACTCATGGCCTGAGAAAAAGTTATTGAGTACAGTCATATTCACCTGGTTTCCCGCCAATCTCTTCTTATTGGCGTAAGTGCTTCTATGCTGTGCGCTGGAAGGAAGACACACACACAAACACACACAGAAAATGATGTTTTGTGTCAGGACCTGTCAGGAGCAGTGGAGAGAACATGCTCTATAACATCTATTTATTGAATGTTTTGCTATTTAAAAGGTTGCAAACAACCAGCATCCAAAATCTCCTGTTGGTCTAAGTCACATGTAACGGGGACCAGAAAACACAGACACAGAAACCTAACAAGGGATAACTTACTTGGTGAAGCCAATGAAGTCCTCATGGTTGGTGTTGATGTAGGCCACCTGTACATCGATCAGCAACAGAACCTGGAGAGGTTTCACACACAGTCCACAGGCTTGTATCGGTCTACATGTCTTGTCAGTGTTGATTACAGGACATGAGTGTGTGTTGTGTTACACTCATAAGCACAGTAAACCAAGGACAACAGTGACATTTTCTGACCTTCTCTCACTTACAGAGAGGCTATTTAATTCTCTAGGGTCAGAATTTGGGGTCCAGTAGTCTTATCTGTACCAGAACCTGCCAACCAACTGCTCTTTCAGAAAAACACTTTCACAAACACTTTAACATAAAATGCTATCAAAAATATATCTTAAAATCAAAGAATTAGGGTTGTGATTAGGATTAGTGTGAGGAGTTAGGTTAAGGGTTTAATATAAATCCATTGGTACTCCCAAAAAGGTCCTGGGTATTCATGCCCTACAACATGTGTGCGTGCAGGTGTGAGACCTGGTCTTTTGCATGACTCTCTCGCTCCCGGATGTGTGTGGTCACGATTTTCTCTGTTTCCTCTCGCAGTCTTGGAAAGGACCCCAACTAGACAAGACATGGTATATCAATTAAAAGTTCTATGTATACGCACACAAAGATATACACGCACAGACAGATAGACACACATTCTCTCAGCTGTCCATCATATTCAATAATGCCGAATGCTCCAGGTAGGGGGAGGTGCTGGCACTGTGAGCCACACACTGGAGACTAGATGTTGGGGTAATGCCAGCAGCCCTCTGGGGTCGTTGAGCCGTTTTCTCATGTTGCAGTGTCCCAGGATGTCTTTGTTATAGTCAAAGGGTTCTAGGTTCAAGCTGAAATAGACGCATCCTAATGCCCTGCTGCCAATATGGCCAGACAACCCCCTGATAGACAGACAGAGAGACACTCAGACATATACATCGCCAGACAGACACACAGACACATTCACAGACATGGAACACACCATCAGAAAGCCACACAGACTGACACACACACCAACTGACGCACAGACAGACACACACACAAAAACGGGGCTGTGTACCATAGCAGTACATTGGTGCACAGTCGCGATCAGCTCCTGGATGACCATGTCCACACATTTAACACAGGGACCCTTCAGCTTCAATATCTGTTTCTTCACTATGGCCTCAAAGGCCTGGTCTGGGGTAAACAGACCTGTCCTGCAGAAAGACAGAGGGGGTTGAGGTAAGACACGGGGGTATAAGAGAAATGAGAGTGGTCACAGGTCAGACATAAAGCTATAAATCAAAATAAGACAACTTTTGCCAAGAAATGTTTGTTTTTGGAATTACATTGACGTATTCATGAGTCACCTCTTGTTCACTGCAAACTGCAGTCTGATGTACCATGACTTGACTAACCTCTGACACATCCTGACCCGACTGACCTCAGGCACACCCTCACCTGACCTATGACACCCTCACCTGAATGACCTCTGACACTCCCGCCTGATTGACATCTGACCCCCCCTCACCTGATACCATGGATGTTCCTAATGGCATAGCTGATCTCTCTCCGCAACTCCTTCTCAT
The DNA here is from genome assembly GCA_016801125.1 of Novumbra hubbsi. NCBI lineage: Eukaryota > Metazoa > Chordata > Actinopteri > Esociformes > Umbridae > Novumbra > Novumbra hubbsi. Next base: position 7,148 of record JACXGK010006195.1, read on the forward strand.
TAAACTCCATCTGAGGACACACACACAGTAAGAAGACACACACACCAACAAACACAGTACAACCAGCCGACACAGTGAAACCAATAACCAACCCCTCCAGACTGACCTTGACCAGTTCGAAGGGGAAGCGTTCATGGAAGATGCGGTTGATCCTGGCTCCTCCGGACAGCTCCTCAGTGTCCACCAGGTGTCCGGAACCCTCAATACGCTTTTCAAAGTCAGCGGCAAACTTTTGAATCAGCCTGCACACACACACACACAAACATGCACACACACGTACACACAGCTAACTTGATACATGGGTATCTTAGTGTTGCATACCTGGTTTTGCGTGTGCCTGTGTGTGTGTGTGTGTGTACTGACAGTAGCAGGGCCTTGGTTTTACGTGCAGGGTCGTCAGCTTTGAAATGCTGGTAATCCTCCGCCTCTCTCTCCAGGGCGAGGAGCTGGGCCTGGAGACGACCGCAAAACGCTGGCAGACTGTCTCGGATATGGTTGGTCAGTTGCTGGACACACACACAAGATATTTTTCTTTAAAAGAAATGTAGCATTTAATCTCTGGCTATTGTCAAAGAAAATCAACAGAAATCATTAGTTCTAATTGTATTTCTTTCTAACAGCCCAGAGTCCATACTGTTTGGCTATAACTCGAGGAGGGAGAGTGAGAGTCCATTCTGTAGCCAGAAAGTAATAAACCCGACTATGTCTACACTCCTTAAACTGGATTTGAACCTAACCCTTAAATGAAGACAATACATTTTATACGACATAGCCAACTGTGATCAAGCAACAAATGTAGCGAGTGATTCAGAGGAGCTTTAAAACCAGATGGTTGGACAAAAGCGAGACAGCTGGCGGTTGGACCAAGATTCATTCATGTCTAATTTGGCTTTGAAATGAATAAAAATTGTGAGTGTGTGTGTGTGTGTGTACCTGGTTAAGGACTTTCTGCAGATGCGGTGTGCCCATCCTGTCAGCTATGTGTCTGTAGGCCGGGTGAGTCAGGAAAAACCTCGTCTCTGCAGCCAGGGCTGCCTTAATGTCCTTCTGCCCATCGATGTCCTTCTGACTCCGATTCACCAGGCCGATATACCCTGGGGCACGAGGCCAGGAGACAGGGGTGGAGGCTGGGTCAGGGCTCATCTGGCTTCAGCAGGACTACCAACATGCACCGTGTCCAATGCATTTCCTGTGAAGAGCCACCACCTGGCACAGCTTTACCCCCCACCAACCCAACGCAGGAGCACACACACACACACACACGCCCGTGGCAGGCGGGCATGGCTGGGAAACCTGTAACCTGACCCTGTGAGCTCATCGCAATGCGGCTTGAGAACATCGAGCCTCCATTTAAACACTTACCTCAGCAAAGCCTGCGGAATGCTGATGTTATGGGAACAATATGGAAACGTTCTCGAGATGTTACGGGAGCATTGCGGAAACGTCACGGGAACATTTTAGGGGTGTTATGGGAACGTTATGGGTGGTAGGAACCCACATGGTGGCCCCACCTCTGCGTAGTGGCAGTAACCGGTTCTCCAGTATGTGCCGGGCATCGGTTCCCTCGTCCATCAGGTCCAACTTGGTGATCACTCCTATGGTCCGCTGGCCTGGGGGGGACATCATGGTTCATGTTTACTACCTCAGGACATTTCAATGATATTCCAAAGCTTGTGGTCACGTTCACGTAGATGTTGAGGATCGTGGACCGTGTTAAGGGTGTTTCTAAACTCACCCTGAGGGTCAACGTCCTTGGCCAGTTTGAGAGCATCAGAGTTGGCCAGGTCTGTGTTAGCTGGGGTCACAGCCAGGACCAGACAGTTATCTCGACAGATAAACTGCATGATCATGTCCCTTACCTGCAGGAACAGACGCATTACAAGACAACACTACAAAACCAGCGTACATGTAAAGGATTCAACGACACGATGACACACAGGCTGTCACGATTATGACATATAAGCCGGGCAAAAAATTGTCACACAAATAATTGCAAATCACAATGTAATTCTCTATGTTAATTTACTGCCACTATTACAGTGAACGTCTAATGATATTGAGAAAACACACCTGGTGGATCCGGAGATCACTGCGCTTTTGTGCACCACCTTTATGGAGCAAATCCCCAAATGTTCCTCTTAATTATTGGGACCACCTCTTTTATTTGTCTTACAACCAAAATGCCCCCAGAGCACTGCAGTGGCCCCTGCTGGGAAACTACCACTAAACCCATGTTGCCACAAAATGCCCCCAGAGCACTGCAGTGGCCCCTGCTGGGGAACTACCACTAAACCCATGTTGCCACAAAATGCCCCCAGAGCACTGCAGCAGCCCCTGCTGGGAAACTACCACTAAACCCATGTTGCCACAAAATGCCCCCAGAGCACTGCAGCGGCCCCTGCTGGGAAACTACCACTAAACCCATGTTGCCACAAAATGCCCCCAGAGCACTGCAGTGGCTCCTGCTGGGAAACTACCACTAAACCCATGTTGCCACAAAATGCCCCCAGAGCACTGCAGTTGCCCCTGCTGGGGAACTACCACCAAACCCATGTTGCCACAAAATGCTCCCGCCAGGCAATGACAATTACATTCTCCTGCACTTGGTATTACCTCTCGCTTTGCTGCACATAATAATATAGCATGGATATCTGGGTTCATAAAACCACTAAATGACTTGCGCTTATAACTTTCCGCATTGCTGTCAAACCCTCTTCTGCAACTCTGGGCTAGACATCCTTGCTGATGTAAACGAACATAATTCACGTGGTATTTGTTGAGACGTTTCTGACATCGGTGAAAAACTGTTTGAAAAGATTGTTGTCATAAAAATGATTGCCATCTGGCTCAAATAATCACTCAAATGATGCCATAATTGCGACAGCCCTTATAACACATGTCATAGTTCCTATAATAATGACGGTAGAGGTTGATGACATGTGACCTGGTACTCTATATCAGCAGGCTGGTCCCCAACAGGCACCTTGGTGATCCCGGGGAGATCCACCAGAGTCAGGTTCAACACTGTCAACGGACACACACACGGAAACGCTTTCCACTTTCTGGTTTTCACACATCATGTTTGGGTTGGGATGTGGAGAGTGTGTAGGAGTACTACAATGTGTGTGGTATGTACCGTGTGGGGAATAGACTCGGAGGTTGATGGGTACAGGAGAGACCCCCTTATTGGATCCAGTGAGTCTGGTGGTTTCGGCTTCGATTTCCTGACGAACCTCCTTAAAGTCTAAAAACAGCTTTCCTTTACAGTGGAGGAACTCGGCGTACTCTACTTGGAGGTCAAGAGAAAGAGATACAGACGAGAGAAAAAGAGAGAGGGAGAGAGGAACATAAATGAGTGAGAGAAAGAGAGGAGAAAAAGAGAGAGGGAGAGAGGAACATAAATGAGTGAGAGAAAGAGAGGAGAAAAAGAGAGGGTGAGAGGAACATAAATGAGTGAGAGAAAGAGAGGAGAAAAAGAGAGGGAGAGAGGAACATAAATGAGTGAGAGAAAGAGAGGAGAAAAAGAGAGGGAAGACGAAGGGCTAGGGTTTCACACAGACTTCAAATCACACCAGACATTAATCCGCAGCAGTCAGATATCTGGTCTAGTGAGTATATGTGACATCACTGATATACCCCTGCTCATCCCGTTCCCAGACACATCTGTCCCGATGTCTGGGAAGGAAAATGTACTGGGAACGTACTGGAGCTAAGTTTTAAATAGCATTTAAATTGCATGATTAACACATCTTTCGAATTTTTTGTAAATTAATTGCAGGTTTGTTGAATGTGCCAAAATCTGCCAAGGGAACTGATTCATTAAAATGAAATGATGACCAATACATTACTCATTGGGTCCCTCAAATAACTCAGTGGTCCCTCTCATTGAGGCCAATTTAGAATGGATGATGTCCTAGTCTAGTAGGTCCCTTGGAGCTCAGGTGAACAGACAGTCCCAGTCTCCTGTTAAAAGACAGAAAGACACTGCCCCCTGGTGGGGAGTGTCTCACAGCAGGAAATTCCCAATACTTAGGAATGCTGACAAATGGTGTGTATGGAGTGTTTGTGTGTGGTGTGTGGTACCTGTGCTGGCTGAAATGAGCTGGAGGACCAGGGGTCTACGTGTGACAATGCCTGAACCCCGGGGGAGGAAGTCCCTAAAGAGGAAAAGTGCACAGACAACTTTTATTGACATTTTAACCTATCAAATGTTAGACTAGGGTTTATTGTCCACATGTAAATATAAAGTTTAATGTATAAACATAAAAAAACAATTAATAATAATAATACATATTGCGCTTTTCTAAAGACCCAAAGACGCGTTACAATTAAGTAGACAATACACAGACAATGAAAAGAAAAAGGACTCGGACGAGACAATGGACTGAGGGGAAGGGGAGGGGCTATGGGAATTCCACATACACATCTGTACACAAAGTACATACATGTCCATACATAAAAAGGAAACAAATCTCATAGAAAACAGGGACGGATATTACATTTCTTCTCAATTTGTTGTGTTATAGACTGAATTTACTTTACAATCAATCTACACACAAAACCCCATAATGGTGAGCCAATTTATGTGCCAATTTATTATTTATTTCATGTACTCAGAGCCTTTGCCATGAAACACCAAGCTCAGGTGTCCTTTGATCATCCTTTAGATGCCTCTATAACTGAATTGGGTCCACTGGTGGCAAATATGACTAATTGGACAGACACAAGTTTGTGAAGACACAAGTATCAAGTACATTAAAACCCTTTGGCTAAAGTAACTTCATGTAGGTGTTTCTTTTAACTCTGTATTAGTCTCTTATATTGACTACTTGGAATTTTTGCCCACTGTACTGATTCAATTGTTGGAGGTTTTTCTGTTTGTCTGTTCTAAGACAGAGTTTAGTTTTTGCCAAACATGGTGTCCATGGCACCATACCAGTATCTTCACCCAGGTGTTGTCTGGCAAATGTCAACTATTTTATTTAAGTGCATAAGTGAACAAATGCCGTATTTTATGCCATAAAAAGTACTGGGACAGATGAATACACTGTCCACACTGAGTACTTATAATTAGTATGTTGTCACATCTGTGTACAGGGACACCAAAACAAAGGGTTAAGACCCTTGTCAAGTAATTTTTAACCTTTTCCGGTTTTACAATCAGACAAAAGCTCACAATTCATGTATATTTATTTTCTAACAACAGCTACTGCAGTTGAGTTAAGCCAATTTTCACCACTAGTGTGATCATACAGAGATTAAAACGACTCTTAGGAAATGTCAGCAGAATGATTAAGTTTGACCTAGCAATGTCTCTTTGTGTTCTGCTTCCCCAGACAGCATATTTTTACTTGTTGGTGTGTCCATTTCTTAAAAAAAACAAATAAAGTAGTAAGTACAATATTTAATCAGGTCAGGGGAAATATTTCAGGCTGGGGGTCAGCAAATTATGTCGAAAACATTTAATCTGTGCTGGTTTCCACATTTGCCAGAATGTCTTCAGTTGAAGTGAGAATCACATCCCTAGTCCAGAATTCATGACAGTACACGGATGCTACCAACGGATCAACAACAGCCATTCTTCTTGCGAGAAGAGACGGCCGTGAGTCTTAGTGGCGCTGAGGAAATGTCTCTGCAAAGAGGCCTTGCTTATAAAACGCAAGTAAAATCCTTGAGAGAGAGGAAGAGGAAACAGGACAGACTTGAATACAGTCAGGAGATGAAAGACTGAACCCCCTTAGGCATCAGTCAGATGCTGAGAAACCCCTGACTGCCAAACCCACAGTGTGTGTGCTGGCTGGACAGAGGGAGCGCTGCTCCCAGAGGCACTCTGCCAGGGCAGTCAGAATTCCAAAGCCATTGCCAGCCAGCAAATACTATCAGTTTCAAAATACTCGACCAGGCGGATTCCTCAGCATCCCCATCCGTGCCGCTAGGGATGCACTGAGAAAATGAGATATTTGATATATTCATGTTTTGTCATTTTTGTACCTGTGTACCCTGTATGTGAAATAGCACTACATCTCATGTCAAAATAACCTCACACACCACAACAATCTAGGCTTGACGGTGCAGCTAGCTGACGAGTGGCTGGGATCTACTCTCAGCTGTGGTTCTGGGCCTAAGAATTAAGGTTATCAGGTGAGTGAACAAGCAGTGTGGGGAAAAAGGCTACACTGGATATGACCAAATTGAGAAGGGAGAACAATAGGGTTAAAAAGAACACTCAACAGGCAGCATCATAAACAAGCAATGACGGAGAGAATATGGCCATTTGTTTCTAAGGTCTCAGTCTTCTTAGTTCGTGGGCCACCTTTTTCCTGTTGTACCCTACAAGATGCTGTCGAGTTTACAGCATCTTGATCCTACCATGTATACTCCAGCAGTGACACTACAATGGAGTAGAGACATACAACTGGGGTTAGCCCCTCAGACAGACAGCCAGTAAGTTAGAAATAGAACGATTCATAAGGGGAACAAATTCTGCCAAGGGGAAGCGGCAGTAGACTGTTAGTGTGTGTGTGTATATATATACTGTTAGTGCATGTGTGTTTGTGTGTATATATATATATATATATATATATATATATATATATATAGTTAGTGCGTGTGTGTGTATATATATATATATATATACTGTTAGTGTGTGTGTGTATATATATATACTGTTAGTGCGTGTGTGTGTGTGTGTGAGTGTGTATATATATATATATACACTGTTAGTACGTGTGTGTGTGTATATATATATACTGTTAGTGCGTGTGTGTATATATACTGTTAGTGCGTGTGTGTATATATATACTGTTAGTGCGTGTGTGTATATATATACTGTTAGTGCGTGTGTCTGCGTGTGTGAGGCACAAAACCGTACTCGTCAGGTCCACAGCTCTCTAGCTCTCCTACAGTATCAGTTGATAGGAAAATAAGCTGAGGCTGCGTCATTCCGGTCTGAGAGAGCCTGGCTTCTATGGCAGGCAGCCCAGTCAGTCAGGAATAGACATCAGCACAGAGAAGAAAGGAGGGAAGGAAGGGCCACAATGCCCTCTTCAGCTCCGATCTGTTAGCTAAACCACGGACTAACGAACAACAGCCTGATCACACATGCTCCCATCATTGCCCTGTTCTCTAGCACAAAAACATTTTCAAGTTCAGTTTTTACTTTGCACATTTCTTCAAATTTGGATTACAACCAAGCCATAAATTCTCTGTAAATTAAGAAATTAAGTAATAATTACAAGCAATATCAAAACGACTATGATACGTGCCGACAACTTAAACCACAGAGAGTTACTTCTTAGGGGACTTTGTGATGGAGCAACAAGCCAGGGCATGTTAGGGTTACAACATGGATTGTTGGGTATAACTGCTGATTTAGCTCACAAGGCTGTTGTAACCCTATTTCCAACACATCTCACACTATCTCTCTAGAGATTATTGTGAAATACAGTCAAGTGAAAAAGTAGGCATACACCCCAGAAGATTATTTTCAAATATTTGTACATATTCTTTTATATATTTTAAATAATTCAAATCACATTCATTGATAAAGGTAACATATTTTAACCAATCACATACAGAAAATGTCCTTATGCAGAAGACCCTGACCAAGGCCAGTTTTGCCTGGTTACTTGACCAGATAATCAGCTCTACGAAGAGTCCAGGCTGTTCCAAACTTCCATTTCACTATGATGAAGCCCAGTGGGATCCTTGGAGCATTCAATGCACCTTGAGCAGATAAAAAGTGAAAGTAGGTACACCCACTGAAAAGTTTTTTTATATGCTGCAATATTCCAACAACATTAAGGTAACCCAATTGAAGAAGACTGTACCAAAATGTTTTTTTCCTTTGTTTAACCTTTGAAATAAAATACCTTCCTGTAGATGTAAGAGACTGTGGATGAAACAGACGTAAAAGAAATGGCTACATTCAAACAAATGACATCCATATTATGACATTTTGTATGATTTAATGATCGTAAAGTATAATGTTCTAGAGTTGTTAAAGTTGTTAAATTAGGTTACCTTTATCTTCCAATAAAAACTGTTACAGAAACCTTGAACAATTAAGTAGTTCATATTTCAAAATAATTTAACAACAATGCATTACAAATCACAATTTTTTTTTATATTTGATTACACAACTGAACACATGCATTTAATGGTTTCAAAATATTAAATGAAAAAGTTGTTTCATAGAGGTGCTCAATATGACCCCATGGCCTTAAAGAGTCTATTATGATCAGAATAATTATTCATGTCATATGTGAGGTGTCTTTAGACCATAGATGGCATTACAAGTAATTTTGATAACAGGCCTGGTTGACTGAAATGCTTCCCTGGCCGTGCGATAAAATGCCCCTTAAAGGTAACACACTCGCAGATACACTTATTAACTGTTGAAAGTTGTGTACTATTAGTTTGTAAATGATTTGCTTTTGTTTTGGTTTGTCTGTGATAGCAGTAAATCATGTAGTAACATATATCAGCAATATATTTTCCACACTGGAGATGGGGGGAAAACACACAGTCACATTTAATACTGCTTTTAAAACAACTACCTGCTATCCGAGTCGCCAAGCCAGCAAATAGATAGTATGCCTATAACATGTTTTATAAATGAACCTAGCCAAGACGTATAAATGAACCTAGCCAAGACGTATAGATGAACCTAGCCAAGACGTATAAATGAACCTAGCCAAGACGTATAAATGAACCTAGCCAATCAGCCTGTCTAGAGATAGTGGAATTTGAGTTGAGCGAATATGATTCTTCATCAAATTTTGCATTGCCAGCTAACTGATTACAACAATGAAAAAGAAAAACATTTTAAAACATATGTTACTATCATACATTTGTATCACTTAACAATGAAAGTCAAAGTGTGATTATGAGTAGATTCAGTTACCTTAGTATATAGTTATTTTGTGTCAAGTTCAACAATTCTACCATGAGATACACAATCTTGAATAATTCTTATATTTCTTATCCGATTTACTAAAAGACATTAACTGGAATGTTTTGCACCCTCAGGAATGTGGTTAAAGAATAAAGGGAATGCCACACACCCAATACGCAACATCTGGCTGATAGGCTGTCACTGCGTTGTTGTGCAAGCACATTGAATAACATTCTGTTCATACATCAGTAAAATCACTTCTGATTACAGCACTTCCACACTTTTGTCCTGCCAATTATAAAGTGATTTCACAAAACTGTAACTGACCCCTTTCGAGCAAAGTCAGAATCACAGACACTGCTTAAATAGTAGAGGGTTTAGTATACAACCCATGCCCACCCTTACTGAATCTTTGTCTGTCATGTGTATTTATCTGGAGAGGTCTGGGAGACATGAATCACTGCCAAACTCAAAACAGACATAATATTATTGAATAACGTGTACCTTGATGGTTTTCTGCATGCATCATTTGATTATGTGTTGTTGAGTATTCTTATGACGTATTTCTATACCTGCCGACAAAGTTCTCAAGGACGGAGCTCTTTCCTGCACTCTGGCCGCCAACGACAGCAATCTGCGGCAGGTCTAGGTTATAACTCTGGCCGATGGTGCTGAAGGCGTCCTGGAGCTTGTTGACCAAAGGGATCAGCTCCTCCATCCCCCGGTTGCCCATGGTGACGAAGCCGTCAATCCGACTGTCAACCACTTGCACACAGAATACCATCCAAACTCTACGGTTCAGTAAAGCTATGAAAAGTAGAGAAAAGAAAGTTTGATATCTAGCTAACGTTACTGTAATTAATAAATAAGTGATATACTTAACGTGCTACAGTAGTAACCAAAAAACGTCAATACACAGTAGTGCATTAGCAGTACTAGCTGGTTGGATACTTTAACTCGTTTGCTTTATTAGCTATAATGAGTAAACGACAAAGAACAACTTCAAGTGTAAGGATGAAGTGCATTAGCTACTTTTAACAAACCGCGCGGCCAGCAAGCTATATAACATGGATAAAAAAAGCTAGTAAGTTTATACTCATTAATTATTAAACATAAATTCATGTTTTATTTCTCACTCTTGCCTTGGTTGATGGTATAGACAGCGCAGTACAGTACTTTCAAGTCCAACTTGACAAGGTTTGGCTCAAGTCTAACCCAAACGTCCGTCCACAATAGTACCAGCAAGTTCAACTCGAACCGAGCGTTGGAGTATTATTACTGTTAAAAAAACAACCCCCCAAAAGTCAGAGTTGCCCGTAACATTTCCTCGTATGACTTTGGGTTTGGTTCGATCCGTCTGACAGCTTACTGAGTTTCTCTATCTGCGCATGCGTCTGTGTTAGAATTTTAAAGACAATCTCAACGCCCACTTGAGATCTAAAGCAACAGATTCCCGGTGATATAGCCAGGCTATAAGGTTAGTTTGGAATGACAGACAGGAAATATTACCCGCATAGAGTTATGGGCTATTTAAATCACACCCACCTCGTAGAGACTTTCCAGTCTCTTAAACTGTAGTCTGGGTGGGACACTGTAACCATGCCACGGGAATCACCTACTGTAAATAACATTGCTACATTCTTTGGCCTTGAGTGAGATTTTGCAGTCTACATCAGCAGTAGGAGGGGTCTATTGGTACAACAGATCTGGGACAGTGAACGCTTGACAGTGAAAAAAACATAAAAAATTCAATTAGTCATATAGTATCATCAATGAACACCAGAGAAACGTTTCAGAATAAAACACTCTTTACTTGATTAAGTCATCACCAAATACATTAGTACGATATTATTTCACGAAGAGGTCCTCTAATCCTGCTCACGTGACCCTGAGGTCCTCAAGCAGCTCAGTGATGTCAATCTGAGGGCTGCAGGCTGTGGCACCACCACTGTCCACCCGCAGGGCCGCCTGTAGCATCTTCCCTGCTTTCAGCAGGCCGGGAGGGACCCCCGCCCCGCCCCTCTGGCCCGTGTCCTCTGCGTGCCGGGAGCAGAGCAAAACCTCGTTGACCTCCCCGTCTATGCTCCTGGAGAGCACGCGGGGGAACACCCCCCGCACACGAGCCAACACGCCACTCTTCAGCGCCGAGTCCCGACACACAAGGTTCAACATGAACACGCCTGGGGAGGAGCGGGGGACCAGGGCAGCGGGAGATAGAGACAGCAAGGGGGAGAGGGGAGATGGAGAAAGAGGAGGGGGGAAAAGGTTGTTGAGGCGAGGGACAGAAGATAGAGGAGGGAGGAGACAGAGGGGGGAGGAGTGTAATAGAGAGATTATAAACAGTTTTAAAACAGAAACATTTTCAGGAAATAAAAGCAGGCTGGTGCTTTGGTGAGACATGTTTTCATACCCCGAGGTGTAAGCAGCTTGCCAACTCTTTCGAGGAAGGCTGTTTCTACAAAGGCGGGAGGGGGACAGCTCATCCCCAAACTGGGGTCCTTACTGTCCACGTCAAACATGATGACATCATACGGATGGCCATCTGTACCAATAAGAGAACATGCTAATTTTGTGCAAGGTACAGGCCTTTTCAGGAAGCTACTTTTTATTTTCAGCTATCATTCTAAATCACCTTCTCTCTCCAAGTTTCTGATGTGTTCCAGTCCGTCTCCCAGCGTGACAGAGAGCCTGTCATCGGGTGTGAAGCCGAACCATCCCTGAGCCACTTCCAGCACAGCTGGGTCCAGCTCCACCACCTCCACCCTGGCTCCAGGCACAAAATCCCGCAGGAACTGGGGCAGCCCTCCTCCACCCAGCCCAACCAGGAGTACAGACACTGGTACGTCGACAGAGAGGATAGGGCAAAAGTGATTGAGAGATATCAGACCTCTTGCTGATTCACTTAACCTGGCATGACTAATACAGTCATGAAGATGCCTACAGTGGAGTTGATACAGTGTCAGCAGGGGCATAACGGACTTGGTGACATTGAAAACGCACCTTTGTTGTGGTCGGAGCCCACCCCTAACATGGCAAGACCAGCCACCATGACTCTGTGGTGGGCACAGCAGAGGAAGCCTCTGTCCACAGTCAGGGCGCCACCTGGTGTCTGGGAGTCAGGTGGCACAGGTGGAGTGACAGAGAGCTTGGTTTTCCTTCTGCTCTTTTTCTTCTTCTGAGACGAAGATCCTGAAGTTCAAAAGACCGTTAGCCACTGAAGAAGAAATTAAGACCCGTGTGCGTGTGAGGAATGTTTGTTTAGACCTGTGTGAGTGTGAGGAATGTTTGTTTAGACCTGTGTGAGGGTAAGGAATGTTCATTTAGACCTGGGACGGCAGGGTTGGTAAGGCGACTCTCTGACTGGACCAGCCCTTCGTTCCCCAGGAACACCAGTCTTCGGTATAGCTGACCATCCTCTCCTCTCACATCTTCTACAGAATACTGACCGCTCAGGTTGCTGGTACCCCGGCTCACCACCTCCCTCCAGCCCAGCTCTCCTCCCACTGAGAGGAAAGGAATCTACATGGAGACCGAAGAAGGTGAAGACCAAGGAGGAAGGGGGGGGGTCATTATTTCACAACAACCCACAATGGTAATGACTCATTAGGGAAAGTGTACTACTACTGGGTTTTGTGGTTGTCCCACCTACCCATATTAATGTGAATGCACTGCTCAAGAGTCTGTGACTAGAAATACAATCTTTTTTACCTGTTGATTGGCTGGCATCCCCGGAGGTGAAAGTTCCATTACCATTGGGGAGAGCTCTGATTGGACGGCCTGCATGTCGGTATACTCCTGGTCCCTGTGCATTGCCACAACAATCAGCCGCCTGAAGTTGGCACTAGCTGCCAGTTGGCCACGCCCCTCAGCCGAGCCGTACAGCCAATCAGACTCTCTTGCTTGAGGCACTTTGGATAGTGAGTTAACACAAGAAAAGCAAGGTTAAAATGCAACCAGGAGCAAAGCAGAAAAAAATTAATGATTTTCAGATATGGATTTTCCCACCCGCTACGATAGGTCCAATCACTCACCTATGAAAATGGCAAAGTGGTTGGCACGGGGCACCTTGGCACCGGTGGCACAGTCCTGTACAGTAAGGGTGTAGCGGGGCTTCCCAGTGTGGGCATTGCAGAGTGTCAGGGAGGGGGTGCTGCTGACGTCTGTGCCCGTACGGAGCCTCTGTCTAAGCATGGCATATGCCTGGCGCTCCCTCACCACAGACAGAAGGTCTGCCACCCCAGGTAGCCTCACGGGGGCCCCGTCCTCCCCTTGGCACATCTCCAGTATTGGCATGGGCATCGGCTGGCGGAACTTTGTGCAGACCAGCACAAAGACGGGCAGGGCGAAGGAGGAGTCCTCAAGGCTTTCTGGGTCACCCAAACAGTGCAGTCTCACAGCCCAGCCCACCTACATTTACAGGCCAGATCTTTAGTGGATGCGCTCATCCAGACTGATTTACAACAACCGCATGAACTGGGATTCTGCAGAAAATCCTGTCAAAGACCCCCCAGTAAAACACAATTTCTTGTATTTTGACACAATTTCAAAACAAAAGACTTGAACAAAAACAAAAGACTGTTGACATTCACATCTCAAAGCTTGATTAGGAAGTAATAGAAGCATGCATATATGGGATATTTAGCATTTCTGCAGAATTTAACTGAACCTATTTTAAAACTTAATCACAGTTTACCTCTAGGAGCCACAAAGAAACCATTGGTGTTATATGAGCTTTACCATAAACAGCAAGTGAGAAAAATGAAAGGTTGTTAGATCAAATCCCCTAGCCTCTAAAGTGAAAATTCAGCTTGGCAGTCAACCCTAGCGGCTTACAGGTAGCCATTGTAAATGAGTACGCCTGGTCAGTTCACTTACCTAGTACAATTTGGGTTAACTAGGGGGTAACAGTGAAATAAACAAAGCAGAGCTTTCTACCATCTAACACACTGCAACAGTAATTACCCAGTGAAGGAAAACCAACCTCCACTATTTCATGGGATACTGATAAGGCAACCAGACAAGCTCAAGGTTGAGCAGGGAGATAACAGAAGTATTCTTTCTAATCATGACCTTGATGGGCCTTCAGACTCCTGAGCATCTGACAGTTGTGTTACACATCTCCAGAGGAAAGGGGTTGCCTCACCAGTTACAGTTTTTGGTCTAATAAATGTTTACCTACACACATTGTCTTCTTTATATACAGTGGGGAGAACAAGTATTTTATACACTGCCAATTTTGCAGGTTTTCCTACTTACAAAGCATGTAGAGGTCTGTCATTTTTATCATAGGTACACTTTAACTGTGAGAGACCGAATCTAAAACAAAAATCCAGAAAATCACATTGTACCATTTTTAAGTAACTAATTTGCATTTTATTGCATGACATAAGTATTTGATACATCAGAAAAGCAGAACTTAATAATTGGTACAGAAACCTTTGTTTGCAATTACAGAGATCATACGTTTCCTGTAGTTCTTGACCAGGTTTGCACACACTGCAGCAGGGATTTTGTCCCACTACTCCATACAGACCTTCTCCAGATCCTTCAGGTTTCGGGGCTGTCGCTGGGCAATACAGACTTTCAGCTCCCTCCAAAGATTTTCTATTGTGTTATGGTGTTGAGGGAACCGCACTCTGCTGGCTACACTCATACCTCACCAACCGTACCCACTTCATCTCCCTCAATAGCCATAGTTCTGAATCTGATCCTGTCACACAGGGTGTCCCCCAGGGCTCTGTTCTTGGCCCCTTGCTCTTCATCATCTACATCCTCCCCCTTGGTCAGATCCTCCGTCACTTCAAACTAGACATCCACTGCTATGCCGACGACACTCAAATCTACCCCAAATCCGCTTTGACTATAAAATTCTTCTGCTCACCTACAAAACGCTCCATCAGCTTGCTCCTCCATACCTCTTCGATCTTTTTCACTCTTCAACGGCTGGCAACCCCCCGGTCCAGGCTACGAAGCTTTGGGGACAGGGCTTTCTCTAGCGCTGCTCCAAGGCTGTGGAACTCACTTCCACGATCTATCCATTACTCTGAATCTATTACCATCTTCATCCACCACCTCAAGACTCATCTGTTCACACAAGCCTTCCAATAGCTCCTCCCCTTCCCCTCGTTCCAATGTCCCATCCTAGTCCTTTTTCTTTTCATTATCTGTGTATTGTCTACTCAATAGTAAAGCGTTTTGGGGTCTTTAGAAAAGCGCTATATGAATTCAATGTATTATTATTATTATTGGGTTCTGGTCTGGAGACTGGCTAGGCCACTCGAGGACCTTGAGATGCTTCTTACAGAGCCACTCCTTAGTTGCCCTGGCTGTGTGTTTCGGGTCATCATGCTGGAAGACCCAGCCATGACCCATCTTCAATGCTCTTACTGAGGGAAGGAGGTTGTTGGCCAAGATCTTGCGATACATGGCCCTATCCATCCTCCCCTCAATGCGGTGCAGACGTCCTGTCCCCTTTGCAGAAAAGCCTCCCCAAGCAATGATGTTTCCACCTCCATGCTTCACGGTTGGAAAGGTGTTCTTGGGGTTGTACTCCTCCTTCTTCTTCCTCCAAACACGGCGAATGGAGGTTAGACCAAAAAGCTCAATTTTCTTCTCATCAGACCACAGGACCTTCTCCCATTCCACCTCTGGATCATCCTGTGGTCCCAGCTCTCTTCAGGTCATTGACCAGGTCCTGCCGTGTAGTTCTGGGCTAATCCCTCACCTTCCTCATGATCATTGTTGCCCCACAAGGTGAGATCTTGCATGGAGCCCCAGACCGAGGGTGATTGACCACAATCTTGAACTTCTTCCATTTTCTAATAATTGCGCCAACAGTTGTTGCATTCTCACCAAGCTGCTTGCCTATTGTCCTGTAGCCCATCGCAGCCTTGTGCAGGTCTACAATTTTATCCCTGATGTCCTTACACAGCTCTCTGGTCTTGGCCATTGTGGAGAGGTTGGAGTCTGTTTGATTGAGTGTGTGGACAGGTGTCTTTTCTACAGGTAAGAAGTTCAAACAGGTGCAGTTAATACAGGTAATGAGTGGAGAACAGGAGGGAATCTTAAAGACAAACTAAAAGGTCTGTGAGACCCGGAATTCTTACTGGTTGGTAGGGCCCCCACCTGCCTCAGTTGAAGTGTACCTATAATAACAATTACAGACCGCTACATGCTTGGTAAGTAGGAAAACCTGCAAAATCGGCAGTGTATCAAATCTTGTTCTTCCCACTGTATATGCGCACAGCATTTCCAGATATACAAATCTGTACCAAGCATCACAACATTGGGTATATTTACTGTATATTGTAAATGGTCACCCTGTCTTGGTAATCGGCAGTATGTGCAATGGAAAAAGTAATACAAAACAGGCTACAGGCCCTGAGCAGCTATATACCTTCACTATAAAAATCTGCCTTGTTACATCATGTAGTTGGACAAAAGCATTTTCTAAACAGCTCTACCTAATTATATTATTCAAAATGCAAAAAAAGCTGTAAATATGAAACCAGTAGCTTTGGCGCTTGCAACATCAAGTTTCTTTGTTTGCTTGCTACAAGGTGGCCTACAAAAATGCATGCACTCACTACTGTAAGTCACTGTAAACCATCCGATAAGACTAGATAACTGCTAAATAACTCAAATTAACATGTAAAATATATATTTCAATGATAATTTCCTACCTTTCAAAAGCTAAAAAAGAACTAACAAGCACTAATGTATTCACCTGGACAAAGTGCTCCACAGCCAGCTTAATGACACTCTCCTGGGCCAGGGTTACACACACGTAGCGGCCTCCAACACCCAGCACACGACCCACCTTCAAAACACGTAATTTAGAGGCATTATTGACTTTTAAATGAACTGCACACCACCAGTTGATTTCCAAAAGGAGAGTTGTCTGGTAGAAAACCCGGTTTGAAACCTCTTGGACCCTTCCATAGCTATTCCACATCCCCA
Organism: Novumbra hubbsi; assembly: GCA_016801125.1. Classification (NCBI taxonomy): domain Eukaryota; kingdom Metazoa; phylum Chordata; class Actinopteri; order Esociformes; family Umbridae; genus Novumbra; species Novumbra hubbsi. Next base: position 24,003 of record JACXGK010006195.1, read on the forward strand.
GCCCACCTCAGTCAGCATCCTCCCAGCTAGAGCCCCCTCCTCCTGGGAGGCCATGGCATCCAGTGTACCCTTGTCTAGCGCAGCCTGGAAGCTTCCGCCCTCATAGGGCGTCTGCGTGGCGTCCACTGTCTGAAAGGTCAGGTCTGGGCGCAGCTTGCCATTCTTCTGGTTCATGTGATTTATCACAGTCTCACTGATGTCAATGTTAGTCAGATATCTGTAGCCAACGTCAAACAGCTGCTCGCTCAGCTCAGAGTTACCACAGCCCACCACCAAAACCTGGGAGACAAGACCAGGGACCGAGAAGTATACATAGAATACATTTTAAACACATCTCTCAAATCTCTCAACCCGCACTTTAGCAAAAATTACTTACACTACTTAAATGTAAATGTATGTGCTTACCTTATCCCGAGGTTTGATGTATTTGTGCAGAACCCCACATAGTTTGTTGTAGTCTCCATACCACTCAAAAGCCTTCTCTCCTCTCTTCTTGAAGAAGCGTTCCCAGTATTCTGCGGAGCTGAACTCCTCGGCAGTGCGAGGAAGAAGACTCATCTTTACTAACGCTGTAATTGTACACAAACCTTGTAACTTTCGAAGGGCTTAGAACAATCTATGTAAAACTAAATTAGTCGCTGAACATCAGAACTGCTAACCTAATAAAATAGAAATAATAGACAGCAAGTATTGTCATGACAAATTGTCCAAAATATGCCGTTCTTTAACTGAAAATGCTCGCAATTCAGCAACATATCTTTCCCACATGGCATGTTTACCCGGACATTATTCAGAGCTGCACACAACTAAATATCGATTGGTTAAAGACGAATTTGGCATCTTTCCTAGTCTACGCTGATTTGCCGAGATTCTTCGCACTGTTCTGTAATTGGCTGATGTCTTACCGGATGTAGTTGCCTTCATGTAAGTGCTGGTCCATCTGACATTGTTTTCCCGAAAACAAGACGGTTGAACATGGCTGTTCAAGCCGGGAGATCCGTGGTATTCGTTACTGGAAACGCAAAGAAACTAGAAGAGGTTGGGAAATGCTTAAGATGATTTCTTCTTTTCTGTAGATTAAGATGTATATTAATATGTTGATAAATGAGAAGGTTATTATCTCCAGCCAATCCCCAAAGGAGTAGAGATTGCTGTAAGGTTTGTTGTGAGATTGCTCCTGGACAGCTCCTGAACAAGTGTTTTAATTGCTGTTATTCATGATCCTATAAATTGAGATGTTTCAGTCCAACTTACAAAGAAATGTAATCATAAAAGCCTGCTTTAATTTATCTTTACAGGTAATTCAGATCCTTGGAGATAAGTTTCCCTATAAACTAGTGTCCCAGAAGATTGACTGTAAGTAAAGTGTACGAGATAATGAATGAGATGATGATATTTTATGATAAATATACATTTTAGTTGTTTTTCTTAAATTAAGGAATACAATATTTTCCCTCAGTGCCTGAATATCAGGGAGAACCTGATGAGATTTCCATCCAGAAGTGTAAGGAAGCAGTTAAACAGGTGTGACTTACTCTACTCTCCCTGTGGCGTTTGGAAAGATACAATTATTGGGTTTCTCTTCAGTCAATGATGTTCATATGTTGCTCTTTCGGTTTGTGAACGCCCTCTCAGGTTGGTAGGCCAGTGATAGTGGAGGACACCTGTCTGTGTTTCCGAGCCTTGGAAGGCCTACCAGGACCCTACATGTGGGTACTGTTCTACAGCCAGTGTCTAGCCTTTATTTACAGCCAGTAGGATTCACTATTTGACTCTGTTTTCCAATACTGTTTTCCAATTAATTTATATAAAATGTATCCCTTTTATATTCTAATAGAAAATGGTTCCTGGATAAACTGAAACCAGAAGGTAACTGGCTGAAGTATTATAGATGATAACCATATTACCCGTGAAGTTCTGTATGGAATCATTTGTTTACGTCGATATGTCCCTCCCCCTCCAGGTCTGTATAAGATGCTGGCTGGGTTTGAGGACAAGTCTGCTTGGGCTCTGTGTACATTCGCCTATTGTCCTGGGATTGATCAGCCAGTACAACTTTTCAGAGGAATTACTGAGGTCAGGACACATCGATCTTTCACACACTCAGACCTTTGTACTCCTGCTCTAAACTAATGTGCCCTCTGTCTGACTTGTGCAGGGCCGTATCGTTGAGCCCAGAGGCCCTAGAGACTTTGGATGGGACCCCTGTTTTCAGCCAGATGGATTTGACAAAACGTAAGCTTCACTATTTTGTTAGCAGATTTGTCAGACTTTACCACTCCTCTTTTGTACCACTAGAGGTCAGTATGCTTACAGTATCTTATGAATAATGAAATCTAATTATAGTGCATCTCTTTAGTTTAAGTTAGTCTATGTTTCTGCATTTCTGTATTTATCTATCAATCCCGTCAATATTCCTGTAGTTATGCTGAACTGCCAAAGGAGGTGAAGAACACCATTTCCCACCGGTACAGAGCTTTAACATCCATGTCAGAACACTTCTCTCAAGCCAATGACAATGGCACACCAGAGAGCAAGAAGAAGAAACATGATGACTAACCACAGCTCCAGGATCAGATAACCCTTTTCTTAACCATCAGGTGGATACAAAACATATGTGAAGGTTTTTTTCCTTTCCGGTTCCACATTGTTCAACAAGTTCTGTTTCAGATCATACACAATCCATTATTTACTTAAATTAGATGTTTTTGTACCTACAAAAGAGGATGTAGCTCTTTGTTCAGAGTCAAGGTGTTATCGTTAAACATTTAATCAGATTTTATGAGATTACATGAAATCTAAAATGAATACTTCTCAAAGAAATTAAGGGAACACACAAGTCACACATCAGATCTTGATGAACAAAATATATTTAAGATCATAATCTTTAGCGTGAATTGTGTAATTTGTTGAAGACAAAATGACGTAACAACAGTCAATGACAACCAACCACTTGGGGGCTGGATTCAAACTCACACTGAAAATGTCAATAATTGAAATCACATGCTGTTCCAACTTGCATGAATATCATAATGCAACTCATAATGTGACTCAGTAGTGTGTATGGCCCCCATGTGCCTGTATGCACTCCTGACACTCCGGCCATGTTCCTGATGAGACGCCAGGGGTCACCCCCTTGGACTGTTCTACATTTTATCATGGTATAACCACAAATTAAAATGTATTTAAGAGCAATTTTATGTAATTGAACAATGCTAAATAGTCCATAATTTGGAAGTGGGTGGAAATATTACATGGATTTCAAGATGATTTACAAATAAAAATCTGAAAAGTGTTGAGGGCATATTTATTCACCCCCTTTACTGTGAAACTATCCCATGGGGATGCTTCTCTTCAGCAAGTACAGGGAAACTGGTCAGAATTGATTTGAAAGATGGATGGAGTTAAATACAGGCCAATCCGAGAAGAAAATCTGATGCAGTCTGCAAATGACTTGAGACTGAAGAATGGACAAACATTTCAATCTCTAGATGTGCAAAGCTGGTAGAGACATGCCAAAAGACTTGCAGCTGCCGTGCAGAGAAAGGTGGTTCTACCAAGTATCTACTCAGGGGGGTGAATATTTATTCATCCAACAGATGTCAACTTTTCGGTTCTCCGTATTGTTTGTGCCACAATAAAAGGTATTTGGCACTTTCAAAGTACAATGCATTTTGTGTTGATCAAATTGTAAAAGTATTTTTAAGTCTATTGGAATTCCAGTTTGTAACAGTACAAATTGGATAAAAGTCCAAAGGGGATAATACTTAAGCATCTCCTCCCAGATCTGGATCAGGGCACCAGTGAGCTCCTGGACAGTCTGTGGCACTACTTGGCAGCATCGGATGCACCAATACATGACGTCCCTGAGGTTTTCAATTGGCTTCAGGTCTGGCGACTGTGAGGGCCAGTCAATGACATCAATGCCTTTGTCATCCAGGAACTGCCCACACACTTTGGCAACATCAGGCCCAAGGAGGAACCCAGGGACTACTGGACTAGCTTAAGGTCTGATGATTTAATCCTGGTACATAACAGCAGTCAGGGTACCGGTGGCTAGCACGTGGAGGTCTGTGCGACCCTCTAAGGATCTGCCTCCCCAGGCCATCACTGATCCACCACCAAACCGGTCATGCTGGATGATGTTGCAGGCAGAATAACATTCACTACGGCATCTCCATACTCTGTCACGTCTGTCACACGTGCTCAGTGTGAACCTGCTCTCATTTGTGAGGACAACGGGGCACCAAGGGCGGACCTGCCACGTCTGGTGCTCTCGGGGAAATGCTGATCGAGTTGCCCAGTGCTGGGCTGTGAGCACATGTCCCACTAGGCCGTTGGGCCCTCATGCCACCCTCATGGAGTTGGTTTTTGACAGGTTGGTTTTTAACATGCACACCAGTAGCCCGCTGGAGGTCATTTTGTCGGGCTCTGGCAGTGCTCCTCCTGTTCCTCCTTGCACAACGGAGGAAGATACTGGTCCTGCTGTTGGGTTGATGCCTTTCTACAACCCTGTCCAGCTCTCCTTGTGTCACGGCCTGTCTCCTGGTATCTCCTCCATGCTCATGAGGCTGTACTGGGAGGCATTGCAAACGTTCTTGTGACAGTAGTAGTGACAAAGACACTAGTAAATTGCTAAACTAGAGAAGAATCTTTCAGAGAGAGCCATTGTCTATTGCCACCACCTGCAACACATTTACCTTTCTTGGGGTTTGTCTTGCAGGTGCCAGTGCACCTGTTGTCACTTTCATTTGCACCAAAACTGGTGACATTGATTCTCAATTGCTAATGCTTCCTAACTTGACAGATTGATATCCCTGAAGTTTACTTGACTTAGTGTTATACTGTGATGATTGTGTTCCCTTAATTGTTTTTTAGCAGTGTGTGTGGGTTTCATGCACAATAAGGTGGTTCTAATACTCCTTGCTCCTTCTGTCCTAGTGCCTTAACATGTCCCTTAAGTCTGTCTTCCAATTGACTTTTGAGAAGTAGGTCAAGAAGCGGTGTATAAAATTCAGAATCTTATAATTATTTTAAAAGGGCAGTCCCCAAACCAAGAGTATTGCATTTGTGATTTGTCAGTCAGATTTGGTGTGTGTGTGTGTCCCTTAGAGGACTGTACAATACATTTCAAATATTGTCTTGCATTATTAACTCAATCAATTAGGGTTTCTTCTGAATGGTTGGAGGGAAAGGGGCATGTTAGTAATTACCTGGGAAGGTACTAATTTATTCAGATTAAGAGCTGGAATCAATTTGTCTAACTGAAGTTAGGTGCTGGAGCATTGGGTTTCCACATTGTTGGGAGTCTGTATTAACATTATTAACTGGATAATGTAGCCTTGATTGAAGATGACCTTAACATTATCATTGTGCACTCTGTAACACTTCAACAACACCGACTGAATCAAGCCTTTCAAACTCCAGATTGAATCTAGGCATCAAACTCCAGGGAGAAAAAAATTACTAATATTATTTAGAATAACCTTTATTAGAATTCAGTAGGAATTTAAATTTGTACATAATTTAATATGGAGAAGTACAATGCAATACAATGGAACATGCAATATTTCAGGACAAGCTGAGATGGTGAGCAGCAAGTTTGACTCTAAAGATGTTTCCAACAGAGGGACAGAAACAATATTTACAATAATAATTGTATACACTACAGTTTCCAGGATAACCAATGGTATGAAGGAAGTAGAACTGCTATGGTTTCTTTTTAGGTCTTCCACCGCACAACACTATATATCAATACACAACTCTGATCACTAAACAGTAGAAAAATAATTCCTCTATAAAAATATTTGTGGACTGTGCCATGGCAAAAACCTTCCCACAGAAAGAAAGTGCCTGTAAAAGGGTTACGTT
>JACXGK010006196.1:5162-29816 GCA_016801125.1 Novumbra hubbsi
ACACCAGGAAAGAGAGACATACCACGCATAGATGGGGACACCAGGAAAGAGAGACATACCACGCATAGATGGGGACACCAGGAAAGAGAGACATACCACGCATAGATGGGGACACCAGGAAAGAGAGACATACCACGCATAGATGGGGACACCAGGAAAGAGAGACATACCACGCATAGATGGGGACACCAGGAAAGTCTCAGAGACAGGCAAACAATTACTACAATATGATGGAGACACCACGAAAGACACAGACAGACAACAAAGAAAGAAAATCGGAATAGTGTTCTTACAAAACATGCAGTTTCAGTAATGCATTTCATTGTATTTTGTGCTTGGAGTGCAGTGGGTCTGTATCTGCACTAAGGCCCTAGTCTTTTGAAACGTCCCAGGCTAACTTTAAGTTTAGAAAAAATAATAAAATTGTGTGCGTTATTCTTAACCCGCTCCCGATCAAGGATATATACTTTTCATAATCAGTTTATACGTTTTGTGTGTGCTACTACAAATTTAAGTTAGAAGAAAAGTGCGTTAGTATACAATTCTAACGCGTCCACAACCAGAATCGGCTCAGATACACAGCTGTTCATATTCCGCGTGTCTCGGAAAAGTTGTGCTCGGATAAAATATGTGTAAATAAGGACTGTATACATTGTATAAACATTTGTAATCTCAATAAGACGAATATTGGATTAAATTAATGAGATTTGAAGAGCCGAATGTCTGTAGAATTTCCTATCTATAACTAACTTCACCGCAGTCTTGTGTATTAGAGAACTTTTATAATCCAATTGTAGCAACGCAATAATTGTGCATAAAACTAAATAAATATTTTTTATTTATTCATTATTAAAAAATTATCTTCGGCCGCTCTTCTCCCCGAAAATACGCACTCTGTGTCGCAGGAAAAACGTCAGACTGATGCGACGCTCATGGCATCGAGACGCATATAGGGCATATTGTATACGTAATACTTTTGAGTAATACAACTCAAAATAAAACTTAACAACTTTACTAAAACGAATGGAGAGCAAATTATAACTGACAAGGTACACAAGGGAACGAGGATCTACAACTTTGGAAATTGTTACTAGTAAGTATATCATGTTTTATTTAAAGAAATGTCAACTGATATTGCCTCAGGGACAGCTGCTCTACCATCAACAACTAATTATAGTTTGACAATATTTTTTGAAATATTTTTTTTTCATTGCTCGGACCCATAACATTTTTAATCAACAGACCCATAACATAAATAATCAACTAATTGATATACCTTCAGCAGCAGCTTCCCTACAATCAGTATCTTTTAATTTTACAGTTTTTCAATTTAGCAAATTATCTTTCCATAACAAATTGTCAATAGCTTAGGCCCAATAAAACTTCTAGCAAAATGAACAGCCAATATAGATTCAGGGACAGCTGCTCTACCATCACAATCCTTTAGTTTTAAAATGTTTTAACTTTTTTCAATATCATGACATTGCTTCTCAAGAGGTCATCCTTTATAGTAGAATGAAGTGCTTTATATAATGGATTCTGAGGTCCCCCAGCTACAAAAAGAATGTATAGAAAACACATTTTGTGGGACACTTACATGAATAGTGATGTGAATTAGTAATTATAAATGTAAAGACACAAATTCACATTTGTTTTTGTTATCTTAAGAGGAAGAAAAATAGGCAGGCTGTTTTACACTTATTTTGGATACCCCAAGGGGTTTAGAATAACTACATAGAAAAGTAATGTTTTTTTTTTTTACTCCATTCCACTTTCAAAAACTCTTGAAAAATCACTCAAAACTTCTATGTGGGGTTCAGTCAAACTACTTACAGAAATACTCCACTAGATGGCAATCCTTCCTTATTTTTGTAACTTTTTTTGAAGGGGGGGTGGCATTTTAATTGTGTTCCTTTATTGTGGGGGTGCCTTTATTTACTTTAAAATTTCCTACACGTGCCCCGATCTGGAAGCAGTAGAGATTGGAACAGGGATATGTCCAGTATTCGTCTGGATGGTTACAGCCTCAGGTGACACCCCACACATCTTAGCCAAAAGCAGCTCCACAAAGGACTTGTGGGTGATGAGGCTGTTGGTTGGCAAGCTTTGATTCCTTCGGAGGTCCTGTACATTTTGTACACATTTGCCATGGCGATGTCTATAAAGTAAAAGAACAGTATCCAGTATACATCTCCTGGTCTTGTGGTGCCCCGTTTTATTATTGGATCAGATAGCATTGGCGCACATTTGACCACCGGCTACCGTACCGTTATAAGAAATTTACTATAGTTACACAAACATCATTTCTGCCATTTTCGCGGTAAATAGGTTCTCAAAACAATTGCTTTTGGCTACTGAATGCATCTTCAATACCATACAAGTGCGACATGCGTAAGTTCCACATGAGCCTATATCGCTTGCTCGCTCTCGCGGTCTCATTTTCATTTTCCAAAGCACTATTGGCATGTCATGTTCAAGTATTGCCAACGCAATACAACAATAAACAATACAATAAAAACCACTGTAATGTTACTTACTATAATAATGCTATAATGAAAGACAATTGCGCCCTTGTTGTTCTGTCTCTTTGCCTGCGTCTGTGTTAATTATCTTCATGTGCAGGAAGATTGTTGGACGCTTTGTTTTTTCCGCCTGTCAATGTTGTTCCGGTCTGGGCCAATCGGATGTCGTCATCTGATTTATAAGAGCTGTAATTTTGCTGTAGACCTTTGTCGATTGTTGTGTAGTAGTTTGTTTACTGAAATTTGCCATTTGTATTTTGTTTATAGGTGCAGCAGTGGAAATAGTGTTAGGTGAGATGCCCATGGGTACACATAGTATATCTTTTGTAAAAACCCCCAAAAAAGTTTGGTTACCCCTTGTATAGACTCACTAGACTAATAGTATAGGCACGGTTGTAATACTCCCTTGTATTAGTCAGGTTTTAGAGAGGTACGGTAATGTAGTTACATAGGGTCATTAACTTATTTAGGTTAGGGTAGGGTTTCCTTTGTTAAAAAGGTAGACTAGGTTACAGGTGTTTTTTTCCCCTGTTTTTTACAGTTTACCCTATTGCATGTTTTATTGTTAACTGTGCTGTGTTTCTACTGGATTGAATTAGCACTGCAGTTCTAAGGTTGTGGCTGTGATTTTGGGGCATATATATTTTGCGAGGTTCTTTGGTGTTTAGTCTTTACATTTTCCCTAGGCTTCTCAAAGGGGGTGCATAACAACAATAAAGAAAATATATGTTATCAAAGCATACATACATGCATATACACACATGCCTTCTGGCCTTTTTGGGGATAAGTGAACTAAGCCCCAGAACTGGCTGTTTGAAGGGACTCTGTTCTGTGTTCTCTTGGGATTTTAGTGACATTTCTATAGGGTGTTAATCCCATTTGTAAAAGTCTTGATTTATAAGGGGACCCCACACTTCACTGCAGTAAAGTGCAATTGGTTCTGATTTCTTTTCTTTCTTAGGTGGCATGTCAAATTGTAAAGATCTTTTCTGGCCCTCCTTGCCTTATCTTTCAGCTCATTCACAGCCATATTGAAAATACCTGTGGAACTTATTTTGAGACCAAGTTATGTGTAGGTATGCACATGTATTATGTTTGTGTATCCCAAGGTAAAGGTGTATCTGTTTTCCTGACATCTGCACCGTTTCTGGAATATCATAATTATTCTTTTGTCAGGACCCAGGTTTGACAGAAGGATTGCAGATGGTCTAGGTCAGGGGTCTTCAAACCGGGACTTCCAAGCCAGTTCCACTCCAATTTTTCATTGCAACCTCCTAATTAGAGTCTTATTTGGACCTGGGACAACAGGTGGATGCAAATTAATGATGAGGTAGAACAGAAACCCAGCAGGCTCTGGACATCATAGGGTAAGATTTGAAGAACCCTGGTCTAGGTGTTGTAGTCCATCTTTGGTATTTGAGACCAACAAGAAGTAATCCGCAAAATAATAAGGCCCTAATCTCTGTGTTGTTTAGTGTAATGCCTTAATCTCTGTGTTGTTTAGTGTAATGCCTTAATCTCTGTGTTGTTTAGTGTAATGCCTTAATCTCAGTGGTGTTTAGTGTAATGCCTTAATCTCAGTGGTGTTTAGTGTAATGCCTTAATCTCAGTGGTGTTTAGTGTAATGCCTTAATCTCTGTGTTGTTTAGTGTAATGCCTTAATCTCAGTGGTGTTTAGTGTAATGCCTTAATCTCTGTGTTGTTTATTGTAATGCCTTAATCTCTGTGTTGTTTAGTGTAATGCCTTAATCTCAGTGGTGTTTAGTGTAATGCCTTAATCTCTGTGTTGTTTAGTGTAATGCCTTAATCTCAGTGGTGTTTAGCGTAATGCCGGGGTGCTGCTGATACAACCAATTGTTTTACCGGGGACTGAAACTGCAACCCTGTCGAACACCTTGTCTTTCGGGAGGAAGTCACTTTGTTTATTTCCAATTTTGACCACACATTTGCTGTCTTCATACATTGTTTTAATTAAAGCATATGTTTTGACTCCTATTATTTTAAGATGGTCAGTGTTGATGTGGTCTTGTTCTGATTCACATGTTTGTCTATAAGAGTGTGGAGGGTGTTGATGTGGTCTAATGTGTGACAATTTGGTAGAAATCTGATTTGGCTTTTTCTCAGGACATTGTATTCACTGAGGTATTGTTGTATTCTCTTGTTTATTATTGCAGAGAAAAACCTCCCCAGGCTGTTGATACGTATGCCTTTATAATTATCAGGATATTTTGACTATTTTTAAATATTGGTTTAAGCCAGCCTTTGTTCCAGATGTCAGGGAAGTAGCCCACCCTCAGGTAAGTTAAAGAGTTTAGGTACAGCTGGGGTGGACACGGATAGCTTTTGCATTATTATTATTTCTTATTCCAATGCCTGATTTAGTTTATGTTTAGAAGCTAAAACACAAAGTTCACTTCCATGTGTCATCAGTTAGGGTTGCTGTTGAAATCCAAAAAACTATTGGTCTGAACTATTGTTCTTTGCACCAGTGTTCTCTTTCGGGTGTAAAAAATGAAGCGTCTAACTTTTACCGTTACGGAGCAGTCGATATCGCTTTAAATGGGGTCTGAGCTAATCACATAATTCCTGAAAAATTTCAGTTGCGCATATTATCAGATAATGGTTCTTTTAACTCTGTGCCTAAACCCTGGCAGCATAGTAAAACAGTGTTCTACTTTCTAGACTCTGAAACGTAAATATGAAATTAATATAGAAGTGTTACTTGTTTGTAATCGTGAGCTGATTCGGAATATGACATTTGATTCTTTCTGACAGGTGTCAGTGATGAGTTGACAATCAAAATCTGAATCTTGAATATCCAGCTAACTTTACTTTACGACTGGATGGATGATAATCAATCAATCCAATGTATTTATAAAGCCCTTTTTACATCAGCAGTTGTCACAAAGTGATTTTACAAAACACCCAGACTAAAACCCAAGTGAGCACGCAACAACAGGATTGAAGCACGGTGGCTAGGAAAAACTCTCTATGGGGGCCGGATTGTAGGAAGAAACTTAGAGAGGAACCAGGCTCAAAGGGGTGGCCAGACCTCATCTGTCTGTGCTGGGTGATGTTTAAGAATACTATTAACAATTAGACAATTTACATGGGCTGTGTCTAGAGTCTATAAAACCTATTAGGGTTTCAGCAGAGTGGCAGCTGGATTCGTCAGTGTGACAGAGGGCTCTGTCCCAGGCCGTTCTAGCTTGTGAACAACTTCACTTGCAGCAGGTCACGTTTTCGTTGGTTAGGTAGAATCGCTAACAAATCTCCAGAGGTGCACACTCGGTTTTACGCTGGTGCCTTTTCCTTTGTTTACACACGCATTGGCATACATGCGATACACACTCTTATATTTCGGAAACACTCACCCAAACACCCAGTAATTACATAATTAATTCTTTATTCACTTAGCAACATTGTTTGTTTGAATGTGTCGAAGCGCTCGGTCTTCCGTGTCGTTTGTGTACCGCATCCAGCCAATCCGAACATATGCTAAGGTGGGGCTATAATGGGTTCTTCGCACTGCTGCGCAGTCGCAATGGAACTCCGTTGGAGTGGTTCATTTTCATTAATTTTTGGGTGCCTTGGTGTGTGAATGTCAGGTTGATTGTGTCGAATTACACGTACAACTGTAATGTCTTTTAGTGTTGAATATTAAACACTATTAAACACTGTGCCATTTAATGGGTGTAAAGTAATAAACTTGTGGTGAAATGTGGGTATGGTACAAGAAGTACTAGTTGAGTGTATGTGACCTGAAATGTTCAATTAGTGGTCTGCTCTGGGGGAATTGTGGGTGGAGCTAAGAGTATAAGAAGTGTTTCAGGAGAGAGAGAGAAGAGAGAGCTTTGGAGGAGTGAGGTATGCTGGATGTAGGAGAGAGGAATTTGTGTGTTTAGTTGTAACCTGTTCTCTGCTTCACCTGATTAAAAAGAAAACCTTTGAAAAGATGTGCTGTTTGTGGCTGAGCCATCATTTACTATAGAACCCGGGCGGTGCTTTGTGACAGTCAGGTATTGGCTTGTTCTGCAGCAACAAGACGATTCTGGTTTCTGGTAGTCCACAGGTGTAGGCCGAGACCTCACATCCTTCTAAGTTGAACTGCAACAGGAGACAAGGAGAGCAGTTAAAGAGGGCATTCCTTAGAGTTATGGAGGAGAACTTAAATCTATGGAGAACTAGCCCTTCTTAGGATCTGCTCCCCGGCGCAATAATATAGCATCTTAAAAAACTTTTGTCTGAGACAGGGGTTCCAGTGACACTGTGGCCCTATCCAAGGGAGGCCTCGGACAGGATCCAACAGGCAAAAAATCAATCCACCCACATTGCCAGGCATCAGCCAAAGGGACATCGACTAACCGCAACCACCCTATGAGAGGGCCAGTTATTGCCAGCAGAGTTCATTTCAAATGCTTGAGAGGTGCAAAGGAGAGACCGCAGCAAGCCACCGACTCCGCCCTCGGATGGCATTGGAGAGGAGGCATCCCAGTGGAAATTAGATCCCTCCTGCCAAGACAGCAGTATCAAGCCATTACGGTCAACTTCATACGCCTGGGCCAGGCTACACTAGTCATAGACCATGCTGAAAAGATACGTCTTTAGTAGACACTTGAAAATGGTCACAGAGTCTGCATTTCAAACCTTAATTTGCTGATTATTCCACAGTAGCGGAGCTCTATGTGAGAAAGCCCTGCCTCCGGCTGTTTGTTTAGAAATTCTAGGTACGACCAGAAGGCCTGCATCTTGCGATCTTAGGTTATGTGTAGGTATGTATGGCTCGATCATTTCAGAGAGATATGTATGGGCAAACTCCAAATGTGTTTTTTTTTTTTTAAACACGGATAGGTAATATCTTATTCATAGGAATTGCTACTATAGCCGTTTGACTTTACACATTTCCTTTGAACACATTGTTAAACATTGTAAATTGTTTTTCTTCTCAGGAAGGATATTTATAAGCATAACGTGCCATTACAAATCATAAGTAATGGGACTGAACCAATGTGGCCAGCTTTGCAAGTGGTTCCTCATCTTTTTCAATGTAGCTGTTGCAGTAAGTATCCATAATCCGTGAGTATCCACTGTGGCTTTTCTCCTTCTCTTCCAAATTCTACAAAAATGTTTCAGGCTATTACAGAGACCCTACTAAAATGTCTAATCGCAGTCAGTGTCGCGAACCAGAGATCATCAGCTGCCAACACTGAAGCACAATCCACTGCTCCAATTAGGGATATCCCAATTGACCTATGCAATGTTACAAATGCAATTACAGGTTGCAGTTAATGCTAGATATCACAGCACTGGGATAAAAAAAACTAAACCTGGTGAAATATCACACAACTAATTAGGTCAATTGGTCAGTAAAATGATTGGATATTAAAAGATCATTTTCAGAGAGGATGGGGCTGTTAGAAGTGAGGATGGGGAGGGGTTCACCGCTCTGTAAAAGACTGCGTGTGCAAATAGTGCAACAATTTAAGGAGTTTGGGGATCTCATCATTTATGAGAAAGAAAAAAATATATATATATTGATTATAGAAATCCATATATATATATATATTATTGAGAATGAATAAATTTTGACAGAATGTTTCCATTTTACCCCGTACAATCTTTCTAGCCTTTAAAGCACTGGTTTAGTGTCCCAGGAAACTCAGACCAATTGCATATGCGTTGCAAATCACCTCACGTGATGCTGCTGAGATCATTTGCTATATACGCTACTATAAATGTAGGCTGTTTCGCAGCTATGTCGTCATACTTCATCTGAGACATGAACAACCCATGCTAGCACTCAGCATCTATACTGAGCGGTAAAGGAATGTAAACTTCAATGTGTATGGCACTAAATCACAACGCAAATTTTGAATTATGTTTCGGACCTTCACTTAAGGTATTTTGGTCTAACTGGTCTTCTATACATTTTAATTGAATACCCCTGCTCTAAAGCCAAACAGGCTAAAACGCAAAGCCGGTTCTCACAAAAACTGGATACTGGTAAAAAGTAAGGGTAACATTAAAAAAATTATCCCACTTCTGAGCAGTGGCCCAGGACTAAAATACTTGGATTTTCAACATGTCAGTACTTGCTTGATTGTCTTGGCCACTTTGTGTTTCATGAATAATGTGGATCTTGTGTGCTTTTAAAGGAATGCCTGGTGAATTTTAAGACTTAAGACTTAAGACTTTAACTTTGTAGATATTTTGATGCATTTGTAGTTTATTTCCAATGTAAGATGTTGGTATTTTAGAGTGCTTGCTCAACCTGTTTCATGCAATCTCTATCTTTTTCTATCTCTGACAGAACACGGGAATTGCTATGTTGGCATTGTGTGTGTGGATAAAGACTAAAACTGAAACCAAAGAATTTTTTGACAGACACCTCATCACAAACGTGTTTGTCATTGGTAAGTTCTCTACAAAAGTTCTCCACAAATCTGTCAGACCTCCCACTGTAACTCTAAGCCTTGATTGAAAGACTACTCTATGGTAGTTTAGGATGTATTGCAGTTATAGATTGTCTGCATGACAAATATACAGTTCCTAGTTTTACAGTGCAGTTCCTAGTTTTACAGTACAGTTCCTAGTTTTCCAGTACAGTTCCTTGTTTAACATACACATTGCCACTAGGAGCAGTAGTACTAGGAGCATGCAGCTTTTATTGAAGTTTTCTAGGGAGTCGTGGTTGGGGATAGTTGCAAGTTTAAATCACTAGATATGTGCAATATTTGTGTTTTCTGACCTTTCCCCTACCCTCATCTTACCTTTAATCACGCATTAGCAAATCTTAGCTCTTAAGCATAGTTTGTAGTGCAGCACTTCCCTCCACATACATCTGCATTTGAGAGTTGACGGCAACAACACAGACGGACTACATGTTAATAACTGTCAAACATGAACCAGAACCTATAATCTGCAGCCAATACTATTGTATTTTAAAGCATGTTCATAATCAGGAGACTGTTGATAATTTCCTGTCCCTTTCTGTGGTAATAACCATAATCAGGGTGACTCAGTCTTTATGCACTAGAACCCAAGCAGTGTGAAGAAAATAGAAATGTCTTATTCCTGATGCAATGATGTTGTTGTTGACCAACCACAGTAGATAATGTAGCCGGTGTGGTGATACGTCTTTATGTCAAAGTCAATGTATTTTAATTATCACATAATTCTGAACAATTAAATTATTGTAAAATGGCCTGTGACATCTACGCTCTACAGCCAGGGCCAAAAGTTTTGAGAATGACACAAGTATTGGTTTACACAAAGTCTGCTGCTGCAGTGTTTTTAGATCTTTTGGTCAGATTACCATGTTATACTGAAGTATATTTACAAGACAACTTAGTTATCGCATTTGCCTTATGGCAACGTGCTCCATCATGTTGGATTAGGCACATTTGTGTGTGAGCCCAGTCCCCATAGCTGAGAAGCAACCCCACACATGAATGGTCTCTGGTTGCTTTACTGTTGGCATGACACAGGACTGATGGTAGCCTTCACCTTTAATTTTTCGGACATCCTTTTTTTCTGGTGCCCCAAACAATTGGAAAGGGGATTCATCAGAGGAAATTACTTTACCCCAGTCATCAGAATCAGCTTTATTGCCAAGTACATTTACACATACAAGGAATTTTCTTTGGTGCTATGGTGCATGACAGAAAAACACAGTTTTTATGAGTTTTTACAAGTAGTATGAGGAAAAAAAAATTTAAATAACAGTAAATATAAAATGTGCAAACATTTACGTAAGTGGAAAAGTGCAATGTGCAGGAAGGAAGTCCAGAGAAGTGCATTCATGTAATGGTTATGTAGAATTTAAATTATGAGTTTAAATTATGGGGCAGAGTGTCAATGTCAGTGGGAGTCGTCTGGCCTTGTTGATGAGCCCAGCTGCCGATGGGAAGAAGCTGTGCTTGTGGCGTGAGGTGTTGGTCCTAATGGACCTTAGCCTCCTGCCAGATGGGAGTGGCTGAAACAGTTTGTATCCAGGGTGGGAGGGATCAGCCACAATTTTTCCAGCGCTCCTCAGGTTCCTGGTGGTGTACCGGTCCTCTAGAGATGGCAGATTGCAGCCAACCAGATTGCAGATGGAATGATACGCTGCAGTCTGCTCTTGTCCTTGGCAGTGTCATCAGCATACCAGATGGTGATGGAGGAGGTGAGGATGGACTCAATGATGGCTGTGTAGAAGTGCACCATCATTGTCTTTGGCAGGTTGAACTTCTTCAGCTGCCGCTGGAAATACATCCTCTGCTGTGCTTTTTTGGTAATATAGGTAATGTTTTGCTCTTATTTGAGGTCCTGGGTGATCATGATGCCCAGGAAGCTGAAGGACTCTGCAATAGTGACTGGGGAGTCACACAGGGTGATGGGGGTGGGTGGGGCTGGGTTCTTCCTAAAATCCACAACGATCTCCACTGTTTTCAGAGCGTTGAGCTCCAAACTGTCTGCACCAGTTCACCAAGTGGTCAATCTCACACCTGTAAGCGGTCTCATCCCCACCAGAGATGCGCCCAATGAGGGTGGTGTCATCCGCAAACTTCAGGAGCTTGAGGGATTGATGACTGGAGGTGCAGCAGTTGTTGTACAGGGAGAAGAGCAGAGGGGAAAGGACGCAGCCTTTAGGGGATCCGGTGCTGATGGACCGGGGATCGGAGACACGTTTCCCCAGCTTCACGCGCTGCTTCCTGTCAGACAGGAAGTCAGTGATCCACCTCCAGGTGGATTCGAGCACTTGCAGCTGGGAGAGCTTGTCCGGCATCAGTGCTGGAATGATTGTATTAAAGGCCGAGCTGAAGTCCACAAACAGGATCCTGGCATAGGTTTCTGAGAAGTCCAGGTGCTGGAGGATGAAGTGGAGGGCCATGTTAATTGCATCGTCTACAGAACTCTTGGCTCTGTAGGCAAACTGCAGGGCTTCCAGGAGAGGGTCGGTGATGGCTTTAAGGTGAGACAGCACAGGGCGCTCAAATGACTTCATGACCACAGAGGTCAGTCGTTATGTCCTGTGATCCTTGGTTTCTTGGGTATGGGGATGATGGTGGAGGTCTAGAAGCAGTCTGGCCCAGCTGCTTCGCGGGGGCTCTGTCTCTTAAACAGTCTGTTAACGTCCCTCTCCAGGACAGAAACAGTTGTCGTTGTGGTGGGGGGGTCCCATTGTCTTTCAAAACGATAGTAGAACTCGTTCAGGTTGTGGCGAGAGTCGTTGATGGAATGGGGGGCTTTAGGCTTGTTAGGCTAGTTGGTGATCTGTCTAAGGCCTCTCCAGACAGAAGCAGAGTCATTAGCTGAGCATTGTTGTTGTAATTTCTCAGAGTACAGGCGTTTAGCATTTCTCACCTCCTTACTAAAACTGTACTTTGACTCTTTAAAACTGTCCTTATACCCACTCTTGAATGCCTCTTGCTTTTCCATCCTTAGCCATCTGAGTTTAGCTGTAACCAGGGTTTGTCATTGTTATAACTCACCCTAGTACGTGATGGAATACAGCAGTCCTCACAGAAGCTGATGTATGACGTCACAGCCTCTGTGAACTCATCCAGACTGTCGGAAGCAGTCCTGAAAACATCCCAGTCAGTACACTCTAAACATGCCAGAAGATCCTCCACAGCCGTACCTTTCCATTGCTTTGATTACCTTACAACTGGTTTACAGAGCTTGAGTTTCAGTCTATATGCAGGAATCAGGTGGACCATGACGTGGTCAGAGTGACCCAGTGCAGCACGAGGGACAGCATGATAGGCATTGTTGACTGTTGTGTAACAGTGATCCAGGGTGTACTTCTCCCTGGTCGGGCATTTCATTAATTGTCTGTATTTGGTGAGTTTGTGGCTGAGGTTTCCTTTGTTAAAGTCCAAGAGGACAATAACAAAGAGTCAGGGTTTGCCCGCTCCACACACAGTATCTGGTCGGTGAGCATGCGCTGTGCCTCCCGCACGTTGGCATGCGGTGTAATGTAAACACCGACCAGAATGAATGAATCAAACTCACGGGGAGAGTAGAAAGGTCTACAGATTATATAGAATGATTCCAGATCAGGAGAACAGTGGTTTTTAATCACTGTCACATCAGAACACCAGCCAATGTTAGTGTAAAAACAGATACCTCCTGCCTTTGTTTTCCCGGAAAGTTCCGTGTCGCCAGCTGTAGCACAGAGTCCGGATTCAGTTCAGCAGTCCAATCCCAGTGCCTTTTGCAGAATATCAGTCTGTCCCTGTTTCCTGGAGAGAAGTGGCCTTCCTGACACTAGACCATCCTCCAGAAGTTTTTGCCTCATTTCTGAGCAAGCTCTGTACTGGTGGTGCCTCAATCCCGCAGCTGAATCAACTTTAGGAGATGGCCCTGGCACTTGCTTGGGCACCCTGAGGCCTTATTCACAACAATTGAATAATAATTATTCAGTATACCATAGTAGAATTGCACAAGAAGATCTAAAAACTCTGCAGCAGCAAATGTTATGTAAACCTTTGGCCATGGCTGTAGAGCTCATGCCTTGGCAGGTTGGTGCTATTTGGGCGCACGTGGAGGACAATCTGCATATGAGGCAGGCGGTCATAATATTTTGGTTTACCAGTGCATATACCCTTGTATAAAATATAAGAATCTATACCCCACTGTTTAAATTATTAGGCAGGTTTTAGATGTTTTAATTAAACATTTTGTACTTCAAAAACAAAGTACACTGCTCAAAAATATTAAGATGCATGTATTTTTTTTAGTAAAACACCAAGTAAATTAAACTTCATAGATATCAATCTGTCCAGTGAGCAATCATAAGCTTTTGGGAATCAAGGTCAACTGTTGGTGCAAATGGAAGTGACAAAGAGTGCACTGGAGAGGCAACAGCCAGACAACCCCCCAAAAAGGGAAGGTTTTGGCAGATGGTGCCCACAGACAACTTTCCTCACTAATTCCTCTTTAGTTTTGCTTATTGCTAGTGTCCTAGTCACTACTGGTAGCACGAGTCTGTACCTGCAGCCCATTCCGGTTACAGAGGTAGTCCAGCCCCTCCCGGATAGCACATCCATATGTGCCAACTCAGATTTGTCTTAAGAGCATGGTGGAGATACCAGAAGATGGCCCGTTACACAAAGAGAGCAGGACAGGGTCTTAGAAGGGCATCAACCCAGCAGCAGCATCTGCTCCTTTGTGCGAGGATGAACTGGAAGAGCACTGCCAGAGCCCTACAAAATGACCTCCAGTAGGCTACTGGTGTGCATGTTCCTGACCAAACTGCCAGAAACAGACTCCATGAGGGTGGCATGAGGGCCCGACATGCGCTAGTGGGACCTGTACTCAAGCAGGTCTACAGCCAGTCTCATTGTCTTCGCAGATGAGAGAAGGTTCACACTGAACACATGATTGACGTGAAAAAGTCTGGAGACGCTGTGGTGAACATCTGTAATTTTACAGCTCCCATAATTTTATTGAGCAGTGTACTAAAGTATATTATTATTAAACTATTCATTTTAATTCATACTAAATTCTCAACAACTTACGTGACAAATGGACATCCATTTTTTTTTTCTCTCGCAGGTATGATCGTGTTGATTGTGTTAGGAGTACTGCTTTTTCTTGTAGCGGCTTTTGGAGAATTCAGTGCCCTCAAGGAGAATAGAACTGCTTTGAAATGGGTAAGTAGGGTTTTAATGGGGGTGAACCCCTGACATGATAAAAAGACCAGCAGGATTCAGGATAAATATCTGTTGCAGTCTCAGTCAATCAGGGATGTTTTCATAGCTCTTCTTTACTTGTGCCCAACAGCCCACTTTTTCTTCACCCAGTTCTCCAAACATAAGACATTCCTCCGGGTATAGTCAGTGGTTGCAACCAACCTGACCCATTCTCCCGATTCTCTCGAACCCCATAGTTGAACATCCCCAATTATCACATACAATTCAAATGGCTGTAGCCTAACCCATATCTAACAAACTAAAGAAACTGACACAAATAAAACTCTACCCAATCCCCTCTCTCTTCCTGGACCACTTGGTTCAGCCTAATAAGCTAATTGAGTTACTTGGCCAAATGCTCACATGTGCGCCTCCGTGAAACCATGCTCCCATGAAGTAGACCTCAAGGAGAGAGAGATTAGTAGGGTATTTCAAAAATTAAAGCTTACACAGTCAATATTTGTGAGTCGGTTCTTTCACCTTAGTCAAGGGGAGGCCCACCAGCTTCCTCAAATTTCTCCTTCCTTCAGCAGGCTTGCCAACCATGTTGCAAGACACGAAGTCTGTCACTGCATTCTGCTTCCCTGGCCGATTAGTGGATGGAGAACCGGTAGGGTTGAAGAGAGAGGAACCAACAAGTGATCCGGCTGTTCAATGACTTGAGGGAATGAAGGATATGAAGGGACTTATGGTCCGTCTCCAGGGTAAACCCCCTCCCAACCAGGTTGTACCTGAAGTTGTTGATGGTCTAACACTCCAGCTGCACCGCAGAGTACCTGTTCTCCCTTGGAAACAGCTTCCAGCTGTTGTATGCCACTGGCCTCTTTTCTTCACCCTCTCCCTGAAGGAGGACCCCACCTAAGGGTAGGTTGAAGTTCTGGCTCTGCAGCACTGGCCCCCAGCACACAACCTCTTTGAGGTCTTGGAAAGCCCTTTCCTGCTCCTTCCTGCTCCTTCCTGCTGCTGTTGGCAGTGCTGGCAAGATTAGATAAGGGTGCCGCCCTAGCATAGAAGTCCTGGATGAACTGCTGGTACCAGCCAGAATGCCTCTATTTTGTCCTCCGAGGATGTAGCCCAGGTACTGGGTCTCCTGTTTAGTCACTGCACACTTCTGTGGATTAATAGTCAGGCCTGCTTTCCTGAGTTTCCTCTGCACCATTGCCACGTGGCTCAGATGTTTCCGCCAAGAGGTGCAATATATAACAATATAATCCATGTAAGCAGCAGCACATGTATCCATACCTGCCTCCACCTGGTTCATCAACCTTTGAAAGGTGGCAGGAGCCATTAAATTAGATAATCCAGGCTTGACATAAGATATGTTCAAAAGACTAGCAGGTCAACAAATGCATGTGGGCTTTGACCAGAGTCCTGAAACAGAATCCAAGTCCAGCACATAACCATGTTCACATGACTGGGACATAACCATGTTGACATGACAGTCATGTGGCCAGTGACCAGGAGCAATTTGCCAGCAACGTAATCGTCAAAACAACCAAGAGATCTTTGGGCAGGGACAGCCGCAAGTTATTTGGGCCAGGTAGGTGGACATGAGAACTTGCCTCAGATCTGAGATCTAAGAGGACACCAGGACTAGCATTCCTAGATTTCACAAGAATACCCGAGGCAACACATCATTCCTTCTGGGATGCTTACTGAGTAACAGGAAGACAATGTCTCTAGCTGCTGCTTTTAAAGGGTGACCCCACAGAAGTTACCAGGGCGAGATGGAATTCCAGAGAGTGTCCAGGGGGTGCACCAACCAGATAGAGGAACTTTTCAATTCTATATTCAACCTAGCCCTGATTCTGTCTTCAGTGCCAACCGGCTTCAAACAGACCAACATTGTCTCTGTACCGAAAAAACGTTTTATCACCTGCCTGAATAAAAACCGCCCTGTAGCACTGACCTCCATCATCATGATGTGTTTCAAGCGGCTGGTCAGTACCCACATCTGCTCCACCCTTTCTGACCCTTTGGACCCCTTCCAAGTTGCATACCAACCCCAATTGATCTACGTACTATGCCATTGATTTTACGACACAAACGCCTTCTCCCACCTGAAAAAAGACAACACACGTGAGGACGCTGATGGTGGACCGCAGCTCAGAATACTAACAGCTGGGCTTGTTCCTAATTTCAGTACCCTGGGACTTCACTCCTCTCTTTGCAATTGGATCTTCCTGACAAGCAGACCCCACGTGGTGTGAATGGGCAACCTCACTTCCCCAGGGCCAAGAGCAACATTGATCAATGATCAATCACATTAACACCTCAAATGCTCTGATGACATTCTATGCACATTCAATGTAGATTATCATGCTTTAATGTACCATTCATAGGCACCATTACTCCTATTTTATATCTATAATATTTATTTATTTAATATTGTCATTACCCCTTTTATACACTCTTTGGAATTGTTGCTAGTTTACACACACAAACACTTATTCTTTTTGCTTATATTCTACTTAATTCTACCACATAGATGTCACTTCATAAGAATGCATGTCATAAGAATTTCACTGCTCAGAGCATCACTATTATTTTGTGCATTTGACATTAGATATACTTTGACATTGTCATAATCATAGCATTATCATTATCATGCCAATCATACCATCCCAGGATGGAAATCCCGGAGGTGCCCCTCCACAGGGTTTAAGGTCTATCCTACATGCTACCCCCTTGTTTTTAATTTAAAGACCGATCAGGTTTGAGGGGCTCCCATTTTGTTCGATACGCCAACATGTAACCGTCAAGATTCACTGTGAGGTCTTTGATTCTTCAGTAGTAAAACATGCATTACAGTTTCTAAGCAAAAATATACATATATATATATATTATAAGCAAGTTTAGAAGCAAAAATTAAATCATCATTACGAATAACACAAAAATACATTCACTCACAATTTTGAGCTGCTCTGGATAGGAGTGTATACCAAATTACCTACATTTAAATCCCAATGGGTTTAGTCAGTAGTTCACCCAAAGCTTAAGTATCTGTACACATCTAATCTGTAATGTGGAACATTTAGATTGTTGAGTGCCCCTGCTGACACATTTTTCTGCTATAGAGTTGTGATTAGGAAAGGTAATATTTGCTTGTTGGACATTATGAATATTTAGTTTGGAGTAAATTAGGGGAGTGATTTATCACCTAAGTCATATTGCATAGAGCTGGCCTTTTCTCATACTGTTGCAGATTCCACTTTAACTCTATTAAGAAGGCCTTCCTATATCAGAATACACAGTGACCAATAAATATGTACATTTAAAAGAAGGTTTTGAGGTTATATGTGTTTATTCTTATAAATGTATGTTATTCTACTGTTTTTCTGTCCCTGCCAGTTCTCCGTTCTGTTGTCCATCCTGGTTGTAGTACTGATAGCAGCCGGAGTGATTGCCTACATGAAACACAACGAGGTAAGATGGGGCAGAAAAGAGGTAGCAAAGGCTTTTTGACACAGACTTGATTGAACATTAGTAGCCAGTGTAACTCTGTCTAATGGGTTTGTTATGTGATTGTTGGGCTGTGTAGGTCGGGGAGCAGACCGCCAATCTCTACAAAAATGTGAACCAGAAAGCCTCCAAAAGTGACATAGAAATGGTTGTTATCTTGAGGATGATTCAAAAAGTGGTAAAGAAACGAACTAATCCCAAACTTTCAATAGCATGTAGACTTGTTAGAGACATTGAAATCCATCATAGATAATTAGATCCATTATACAACATTATTTTTATTGTTAACTATCGTAACAATTGTGTGAAAAGCTAAATGCATTTGCTTTCTATTTTTTCTCTTCTAGTTCCAATGCTGTGGAGTCAGTAGTGAAGATATTATGTGTGCTGGATCGAACCCCACTCTCCCCGTGAGTGTGTGTTATTTTAAAAGTTGAATACTGAATTGAGAAATGTCGAACTTAAAAAATAAGTATTAATTTACTGTGTAACACATTATAGTTTGCAGAAATAGGTAAAAATAAACAGTCAGCTCATGAACCATCAAGCCTGTGCACGAACACAGTCACGCAACTCCTCCAATACTGAAATTACACTATGCCCAGACCTACAAAATTAAAGTATCAGAAGTTTGCCATGTTAGTTTGCACTATATAGAAAAAGATAAACAGAAATCTTATGAATATAGTATCCAAATGATTTTCAATGCAGCAAACCATAGTAACAAAACGTTGCAAGAAAGTTTGGAGAATTACATTAAGAATCTCCTGAACTACATCAATCTATTCTACGAAGAATGCGTCACTGAATGTATATTGCAAATATTTTCAAAACCGCTTGTATAAAAACTGCTATATTTGATTCCAATTGAATAGGGTCAGTGATATGTTTTGAACACAGGTTTGATTATAAATGTAAATAGGTAGTTAGGCAGATGATGCCTTTTCAACTTTCACTCCTGTGTTCCAATGGTATGTTGTGTTTACAAACCAAAGTTTATCCTTTGAAAAGGCGGATTGATCATTACAAAAACCCTTGTGATTGTATTAGCACAGCTGAAAACTGAAGAATCAATAAAACTGCCCTTCTTTTGTCTAGTTCAGTATCTGGACCATCAGCATTTGTGGGTTTGGTTAGAGGCTCAGAGTGGCCTGTAACCAAACGAACTTTCTTCTGAAGCATGTCAGTTTATGAAACTGATGACAACTCCCTTCACAGACCTAACTAACAGGCTCTAAAGAGAATAGAAAGAGGAGGGGGAGGCCCAGTGCACAACTGTGCAAGAAGACAAACGTCCTAATTAGTGTCTAGTTTGGGAAACAGATGCCTCACAGGTCCTCAAATAGCAGCTTCATTAAATAGTACCTACAAAACACCAATCTCAATGTAAACAGTGAAAAGGTGAATTCAGGTTTTTGGTTTTCTAGGCAGAGTTGCAAAGCAAAGCCAAATCTAAGACTGGCCAATAAAAAAAAAGATTAAGATGGCCCAAAGAACACTGACAGAGGAAGGGCAGCACCCCAATCGCTGATGCTCCAGAAACTTAACTGCACGAAAAGTTGTGTTGCTTCTTATATCACTGCAACCGTTTTCAGTTGTTCAAACATGAACGCAAAAGGGTGTTCTAATGATCCATTGGCATTTTAAAATGATGAAAGAGAATCTGCCGTTTTTAGTTACAATATATATTTACAAAATTAACAATGTCTACACTGTATTTCTGACTAATGAGATATAGTTATTTTATTAAACAAAAAATGTGCCTTTCTTTTAAAAACATGGACATTTTGAGGTGAGTGAATGGTAATGTTCTCGCCAGAAACAGTAAGTATTGTTTGCTACAGATATTATATCATTATAATCAGTTCTGCCTAAAGTCTGAACCCTATGTGACAACATGTTACCCTGTGTTTAATCCACTGCTGAGGTAGGCTGTTCTAGATTTCTGTGTCTCCAAACTGTAGAGATCCCAGGGCTGTAACTCCTCCCCCCCTGGTTTCTGTCTTCCTTCAGACCTGCCCCGATGTCATTATCAATCAAGTCAAGTTCATAATGCTTCTAGTAATGGGTCTCTTCTTTGGGACTGCTGTTATGCTGGTAGGCAATGACCATGTTCACAGTCTCTAAAACACACACAGACACATGTAAACAACCATACAGATGGGAGTCCCTGGTTAGAAAAGAGCAATGTCTTTTTTTACATGTAGTAATTTATAGTTAAGAATGTAATATATAGTTAAGAATGTATGCATTGTTAACCACATGTGTTGTTTCTGTTCTCATTTTCCCAACCACGTCTTCTTTTTGTTATTAATACCTGTGTGTATTATTCATTTGACACCGTCCCTCACCTTAATAACTCCATTTCCCCCTCGCCCTTCCCTTTGGTCTCCATCTGTCTGTTCCTTTAGATCGTGGCCCTGGTGTGCAGCTTCCTGCTGAGTAAAGAGATCAAGCGTTCCCAGACCACTCCTACCCCCTACATGCAGCAGACCATACCAACTCATCCAAACTCTGCCCAGAGCTCTGAGAACATAGACACACTATATAATAGTGTATCTGTGTTTTTGGAAATTGCACGCTGACATTTACCACTTTTCAAACTAAAGGTATTTCTACCACATTTGTTCAATATTTCTGAAACTAGCTACACCTGCCTAATCTCTCATGGACGCCATTAATTGGCCAAACATGTTGTCCCACTGAACCAAATTATTTGATAGTTGGTCATCAGTGAGGTGTATGTCTACGTTTGTTTTAGATCAGCTAAGAGATTTGTACCAAAACGGTGGAATTATTTGCATATTGGTGAAATTAAGAAACATGGCACATAAATGAATGCCACCATGACCCATAGACTTGCCAGTTGTCAAACTTTAGGAGGACACTAAAATATAGTACTGTGTGTTTTGCCGACTTGATATATTTATACATAATGATACTGCATGAATACATAATTAATCACTTGAACTAAAAGAACACTTTACACATCCGGTTCTTATAAAACCAACACTCCAATTCAATAACAAGTTCATATGTAGACTCTTGAGAATGTTCAGTACCACAGCTGATAAATAGTTGAATGCAAAACTGATTTATTGTGAATTTCTTATACACGCATGTTCTGCTGAATCCTAACAATATATTAAGATTTACTATAGATTTTTTTTTAAATATATTATAAAACAAAAAATATATCTATATATATTTTAGGGAATGACTTGAATGAAACAATTACGCACATTTAGGCAATTTGTCGTTGTTAATGGTGATTGATAAGCTCACTTGTGTGCACAGCTGTATTACATACTCATTGGCATATATCAGCCTGTAATGAAAATTTAACTATTTATAATAGTTGAGAATTTAGACAGCTAATTTAGACAGCAAAAAAATGCTTTTTACATGTTGTGGAATATTTTAGTAAAGAGTGTGGGCTAACAGCTGGATGTCTCAGAGCAGGGAACCTTAGCTGGGACGAGTGCTGGATAACCAGGGCATAGGGGTGGCTAAGAAGAAAATATTAAGTTACCTCTTACCATGCGTTATTCGTAACATACAAAATATATATATATTTTTTAAATGCGAACAAACTGTGAGGTCAGGTAAAATGTTAATAATCACATAAAGTGTAAGTCTTCTTCAATGGAACAAATGGAAAAAATTCTCACTCAATCAAAAAACGGCTTGGTCAACTGTTTTCAGTCTCAAGAAACCGTGATGTTTGACAAATTAATCTTTCTGTAGTGTGATACATTGTGAAAATGTATAAAAATTCACAAAATCACCCATTGATCCAATTGCCTTCATATTTTGTACAAGTTTGAAACATGTCTATACATTTTCCAATT
Source organism: Novumbra hubbsi (assembly GCA_016801125.1). Taxonomy (NCBI): domain Eukaryota; kingdom Metazoa; phylum Chordata; class Actinopteri; order Esociformes; family Umbridae; genus Novumbra; species Novumbra hubbsi. The sequence continues at coordinate 26,676 of JACXGK010006196.1, forward strand.
GTCCGCAACTTTCAAGAAGAACCCACATTGCTGCTTGCAACTATATTAGAATTGTTCTTCTCCATTACTCTGCCCAATATCTCAAAAAGTAGTTTTTTGTCTGAAGTTTGGCACATTGATTTGGCTCATTGTCCACATTTGCCAATAAGTTGCGCTACAGGAAACACTCACACTTTTTGAATTTTCAAAAAAATTGCATTTCTACCTAATTTATCCAATATTGCTGAAACTTGCCACACTTGTGTAAGAGACATTTTGCTGACTTGATGTATTAATTGATCATGCACTGTATATGTTTAACTTAGTGTAGGATTTCAAGAAGACACTTGTTATGGAGCAAGGAATGTTGGGGTCATAAAGCTAGATAAGAGGATCTGGTCTTTGTTATGATAGTCACACCTATCTGTATGCTAAATCCTGTGGCCCTTTGACCATCTGTTAAGGTGGTCATTCAATTGAGATACTTCTCCTTTGGGAGAAGTTGGGAGCTATTAGGGCACCTGGATAAACACAGGATAAGAGTAGAAAAGAATGGGGCCAGGAAGGGAAATGTGACACACACACTCATAAATCATACAGAATATGCAAAAAACTTGTCCCCACCCTTTTGTATAAGTATGTTATGTAACTATGAAATGGTAGAGCTGCTTCTCTGTCACTCTGGGTGATGGGGAACTCGACTCTCCTTGCAAGTGAATCTTTAATAAACTGTTAATTGTGCTAAATACCTTATTTGTTATTCTTACCTGCAACGGTTTAAAATTAGATTGTATCTAAAAATTGCTATTACATTTGCTACACCTGCCTAATTTCTCATGGGAAACAACAATGCCTCAAGAACCTATAAAGTCTGCCATCTTGGATGTATCTGTACTGCTAAAACCTACAAAAATGTACTTTGAATTATTTGAAAGTTGGTACATGTCTAAGGTTTGTTTCAGATCAGCTACAAGATATGTACATATAAAACCGATACTCCAAATCCATAACCAGTTTATATGTAGACTCTTGAACACATGGTGTTAGAAAAATAATTATATTTCTTTAATCTCAGGGCAAATCTGAGAGACATCTGTCGAGTAGAACTATAACCTAAAGTACAAGACTAAATGTACACCGAAGTTCCTTACACTGAAGGAGTGGGCTATATACAGTTTACAGTATACAAGACTGAGAATCTATCCAAGCCAACAATCCTTTACATCAGCTGCCTAAGCAATGATAAAAAAACAAACCAGACAGAATATGTAGATTTCTCTGTAAGAATGATGAGCAAATATAGAATATTTAGGATTTCAGTACATATCTCCGATTCCATAAAACGATGAAAGCCTACAAGAGATATTTTCATTGGAATACCTTAACATATTTAACTGTGGTATTGGAAAGACACCCAAAACAAACAGAAATGAGTGCGAAGTGCTTTCAGGCAACCTAAAATGGTTTTATACATTACCATCTTGTTGCCTTTCACTGTCCCTGCATGAGGACGTCATATAGACGTCCTATAGTTATCTAATATATCTAGTAATGTAAAATAATCAAAATGTTCACTCATTTTATTTGGGGGGGATTTTCTATGAATGCGCAGAAAGAATAGTATTTCCTTTGTATGTATTTCTGTTATTTGTGTTTTCGCTTGGCAGGCCACTGCTGGATGTAATTGACAACATCACCGAAGAAGGGTTAGGGTCATTTTTATGTTTGTATGTTACAGCTCTAAACAGACAAAACATATGTATTGGGTGTTTCCCACCAGCATGACACAGTACATACCCACTTATGTCTTTAGACTTAAAGTAGGTATTCTGACGGGACATTAGCCCCCTCTAATGGTGAGTCAATGTCACCCCGGTGTTCTGGCCTGTAAGCACTTGGCTCACCAATCATTTATTGAACTTCCAATTTGCAGTGAATTTTCAAGTCATGAGGGGTGTATTGCACACATCTTTTAAACACAATTCTACAAAATGTTTTACTCAGGAGTGAATGCAGATTACATTTCTTACTGTTTTGTTATAAGTGTAGAGTTACATACTTATTTTAGTAGTTTATTGTCTCTGTGAGCATTTATGTCATTACGTATCATGTATTACCATGTGTGGAATAAAAAAACACAATGTTTTGGCACAATGTCCACATGTTTTTCACTATGACCACAATGTTTTTCATCTGATGGTCATCCCTTGCCAAGGCACTTGTCTTGCTACACAACCTTGGCCACTCTGACAATGATTCCAGGTGTTACTGTTTTTGAGTGGTCCCCAGTCCCCAAATGCACACACAATCCTCGACATAGCATTGTAACTATGCAGACAGTAGGCTTACAAGTTGAGTCTACTTCGTTGAAGTGAATACTATTACTGAATGGTTATCATACGGGCTAGAACCTGTCAAATCGAAAACATTAAAAAGTATGCTGTAGCGTACTTGAAGCATTGTGATGTTTCAAAGAATAAAATCAACAACAGTGAAACAGAATGAGACCTGTCGTCAATAAAACAAGCAGTTAAGACAAAGCATTATATTTCTTGCAATATTCATTTATTATTCTCATGAGACAAATCTTTACAAAACAGAGGATACGTTATAACAAGATAAAAGTAAGTGTTACAACTTAAATGCAAATGGTGCTTATTTTTTATTATTATTTGTCACAACATTGTTCATTTTCTTCTTTTTAGTCTGATCATTTGGCCCATAAAATAGAAACACACGCATTTCTATACCCTATTTAAGTAATAATTGTAGTCAAGACTGATAACACAGTGTCCTTCCCTAGTTTACAGACCGTGTGGTCAACAGCATAGGTTGGAGCTGGAAGAAAAAGTAAATCATGATGGGAAAGTAATGTTTCCATAGGGGACACGTTCCAGGCCTGATTCAGAGTGGACCACTGACCATACACTCAGTATGTATTTGATCTGATTAATTGTCCTGTCTCTCCACAACAACTTAATGTGCAGGGAGTATCGTGGGGTGTCTGTGTAAAGATCACGTTCTTATTACAAAAAAGACCTATTTACAAAACTATACAAATCATTTTCAGTGTAAGAAAGTGGAAAAGAGGGGAGGCATAGGTTACACATTAGGAAAGGCCAAGTCTGATGTTGTGTTTGGGGGGGGGTGTAGCTGTATGAA
>JACXGK010006197.1:0-29717 GCA_016801125.1 Novumbra hubbsi
TGGCCCGTTGGCTACCTCTGGTGGCCTGTGAGCGATGTGCTCCTCCCTGTCACAAATCACACCGTCACCAAGCACCTGGCCACCTGCGCACACCTGTCCCTCATCACACTGATCACTGGCCTTACTTAGTTCCCCGTTTCCCTTGGCTCAGTGTCAGTTCAAACGAAGTACCACGCTAGTCATTTACTGCTAGGTATTTGGTTCTTTTCACTCTTGCGTTTCCACGCAGCACTCGGCTTTCAAGCCTTAGCCTACTATACCGACGTAACTAGTCCCAGCACTGTACCGCTCCGGTATTGTGCACATTCCACTCCTTCAACCAAACAACATTCGTTAGAGCTTGTGCCCTACGAGCTGCTCTACACGGACACTCGTCATCGCTTTTTGCCACAGTTGTGCAATTGGATCCAACCATCGTTATCAAGAGCAATCCTTACACCAAGTGTAAGGGAACAAGTGTAACTGGTCCAGAGTATAGTCCAAGTGTAAGGGAACAAGTGTTACATGTCCAGAGTATGGTCAAAGTGTAAGGAAACGAGTGTTACTGGTCCAGAGTATGGACCAAGTGTAAGGAAACAATGTAACTGGTCCAGAGTATGGTCCAAGTATAAGGGAACAAGTGTAACATGACCAGAGTATGGTCCAAGTGTAAGGGAACAAGTGTAACTGGTCCAGAGTATAGTCAAAGTGTTAGTGAACATGTGTAACATGTCCAGAGTATGGTCAAAGTCTAAGGGAACAAATGTAACTGGTCCAGAGTATGGTCCAAGTGTAAGGGAACAAGTGTACCATGTCCAGAGTATGGTCCAAGTGTAAGGTAACAAGTTTAACTGGTCCAGATTATAGTCCAAGTGTAAGGGAACAAGTGTAACATGTCCAGAGTATGGTCCAAGTGTAAGGGAACACGTGTAACTGGTCACAATATGGTCCTAGTGAATGGGAGCAAATTTAACAACCCATTTCCAATGAGTACTGGAATATGGGGAGATGCTCAAGTTCTTATGGCCCGGAGGAAAAGGCTGTCCTGGGCCCTGCTAACGTGGACCGAATGCTCCTGGATCTCCTGCCAAATTAACACAGGGAGAACAGTTTGTGGCTGGGGTGACTGGGATGTTTGATGTTGTGCAAGGGCCTTCCTCATGCCCCCTGTGTACAGGTCCAGAAGAGCAGGCCGGGTTGGTCCTGGCGATGCCCTGCACAGTCTTGACCACTCTGTAGATATTTATGGTCAAGAGCAGTGCAGCTGTCAAACCAGGCGGTAATACAGCCCGTCAGGACACTCTCAATGATGCACCTGTAGAATATGGTGAGTAGCCTGTAGTCCACCTCAAATCTCTTTATCCTGGGAAGGAAGAAGAGACAGTCTGGCACAAAGGGCAGGCAGAAGGTTGGTAACTGGGTATCAAGGTAGAGAAGAGGTGGAAGTACAGTGGTCAGGCAGGCACGCACAAGTCAGGATACAGAGAGAGATGTTTATACCTATCTAAGACGAGAGAAAAATTGTGAGACAAACAGGCTTAGTCGCAATTCACACAAACAAGACCTCACCGGGACAGAAAGTTACTGAGCAGACAGCAGTAGAGGCTGCCGGGAGCCGAGGGAGAGCACAGGTGAGTGGCATTAGCTGATTGGTGATTAAGATCTGCTGTGAGGGGGGCGTTCAAGGGATTGGATCAATGGGGTGCGTTTCCCAGCCTGATGGGAACGTCAAGGATGAGTGGTGAAGGCAGACCTCACAGAACATATAAAAACTGGTAACAGTAACAAGTTACGAAAAGCTACAAGGCACCTCACAATTGTGTAGTATATGGTCAACAGACAACTGTTGAGCAATGTCCTGGCCGTGTTAATCCGGTAAAATATATAGAAATATATCAGTAACTGTCAAAAGTTTAATTATAAAATGAACAATAAAATACATTGGCTGGACTCCAACTGAAAAGTAGTCAGCCGCTAAACACAAGCACTTTCCACTATTCCTCAAGGGAATTCCCAATGAAACCGGTTTCAGTTTTGATTGTCATCTTAAGTGCCGGTCTAATTTACAAAAACTGCCCCTCTGCCCTTGATTTAGCTTCAGCAGACAGTTGAACACCATTTCTCACTTGCAGTTAACATCACACACAATTCCGTGCAAACTTTAGAGTGCCACCGGACCAGAAAGTGGTACATTTATGAATTGCTTTTTAATGTCAGACTCATACCTGATTTCTCAGACTCCTCGTCTGATGAAGGCTATTTAGTGAATTTCATAACGAATGAGCCAATAACGATCATCACTCTCTCAAGCAGGGGAAGTGCACTTGCATACATTTGGATGTGATGTAAATGGTCATTCAAGGACTTTTGGTTGTAGGGTTAAAAGGCTGTCAACTTAATCTTTAACAAAATATGGCGGCGTTTTTGAACAACAATTACCGGACAAATAGGGCGGTCCAGAAATTATTTAAAAACCAATACTGTATTGCATGAATAGGACACGCATTTCATAGCGCTAGTTCGCTGATTATCAGGTAAACCGTGTCTGTGATCACAGGTCTTCACCGCACCCTATTGGCCGCGACGCCAATGACCTGTCAACTGTCAAACTGCGCGTGTGTAATCCAATTTAGATCTTAGTGTGCTAATAATACCAGCAATTTACAGATAGAAATGAAAAGTTTCGAAACACGGTAAGACTTTGTTAACTGATACTTCAGGAAATAGATTGTGCCGTTTTGTGTTAATGCGCAGGCAGCATGAAGTTTGGTGTCACTCACGCGTAGTATGTTGGATTGTAGCTCCATAGTGACAGAGATGACGCCAAAACAGCATACAATGACCATGAGGATTATTATACTGAAGAGTCGTTAAAGCGGCTGAGGATATTGCTGAAGGTTCAAGATCCTCACAATTCGAATGCGATCAGGTAGGCTAAAGTGCAGACCAAATAGGTTTGATTAATTGTTTATTTGGGGAAGTTTGACAGTCGAGCAAATAGATCTCGATAATTATAATGGCCGTTGCTGTTTCTTTTGTTATATCCATTGCATCAAATAATAACATAATATAAATAAGAATATTAAGATAGTAGTTGGGCAAAACAATTCTAAGCAATATGTTGCCATATCATATACCTACAAAATTAATTAGATAATGTTAGCTTAACGTTGTGTTCATGTAGAACTACAGCAAGATACTCTAGAATTGCATACAATGTATTATGTGCATTATCTGACATATACAAGTCTTGAGTATGGATTAGAGAACAATGATTGGTAAATACTAAATATTTGTCTTTGTTTTAATACGGTATAGGCTATCATTGGTTAAAAGTTTGTAAGCAACACATTCTTATGATTCGCTCTTCCACTTCCTTTACTGAAAATTACTGAAAGCTACCAGCTGTCTTTGATTACATTGGGGGGGAGATTCAAGAAAACAATGGATCTAATCAAAATTGTTTCCTTTTGCTCACCTAAATATGTACATGTCCATACATGTTAGAAATGCCTTTGTCAACAATTATCTCTGTGATTCTTATTGGATAACTCTTGAAAATCTTTGCCATTCATCTTTCAAAATTGCATACATTCTAATTACTTAGCCACTCTACTGTAGGTTGGACAGTGAGCTTTGGGGCATGTGCTTTTTAAATAAATTGACATTGACATTGTCCAAACATATCATGATGCAGCAACAACAATGCTTGATAATAAGCAGTCTGTTACTCATTAAAGTGTTGTTTTGGGGAAGTTTGTAAAATTATATTAAAAATCAGGTACTGTTACACAGTATCGTAGTACTATGTGTCTAAAAAATTCTCACTCTGGGAATATTATTTTCTAATATATATATATATATATATATATATATATATATATATATATATTGGACAGAGGAATAACATTCAGATAATAATTATTCCAGTTCATTATGTTTGTACGGTCTACCAGATCTTATCTCTTTTAGTTGCGGTTTGCCCTTTAAGAGAAGCCTTTTAATCATCTACAATTCTAAGCCCTACAGGCACAGATTACGACTAGTTTTGTGACAAAATCTATATCTATAATTTGAACGTGACAAGTTTTAGCATAAAACTATCCGTCCAAATTTTAAATACACTGTAGAAATCAAATCTTTGAAGAAATTATATAGAAGGTTACACATGTTGATATTTGATTTCCTCAATCAATAACTATAAGGCTAGGCTAGTCAAAATGCTTATGAAATAGGTGTTAATATTGGACCATTAAGGCACCAAAAGCTAGCTAGTAACAGTTGCCCAGACAAGCCTACTGCACCGTCCATGCTTGCAGGAACGCATTACGTAGTTAAACTATCTTATATTATTATAGCTACTTTATGGTCCAGCATTTCTAAATGAAGTATGTGTAGCTACCTGATAGATTGTCTTCATCATTTAACACAAATCACATTAGGTGAAGATATCTTATATCCATCACGCTATGCATGTTTGATTACATGTAACGTTTTTGGTCGACTGTGTACAAAAAAAAAGTCAATAAAAGTATTGAAGATGTAGCTAAGATTGTATATTTGCCGATCAAGTGCAATAGTCTTTACACTTTTCTTCCTGTATGAGGTAAATGGGAAACAGTACTTGTTGGCCAGGCTTCTTCTGGGTTAGGGCTATTTTCAAGTATCTTAATGGATTATCCTAGAAAGGAGTGGGTGGCTGCTTGTGAGTTTCTGTTACTTGCTGCCTATGTTGCTAAGCGTCTGATTATGTCCAAGTCATTCGCTTCCCTTTGCTTCAGTGGTGGCGGCAGGTTTTACATCTGTAGATGTTACTGAAGGAGACACTGGCTAACAGAGAATCAGAGCAGCGTTTTCAAACACGTTCTTTAAAATACTTTTGTGTGGTTTAAGTTGTGAAATGGGTTATGTTCACTTGAACTGCATCCAGCCTTTAGCCATTTTGCATTCAGAAACAGCATTCTCTCGTGGGGTTATTTCGGTCTCTGATAAACATTTTGCAGGTTACACACACCCACACTTACACACACTTACACACACTAACACACTCTTACGCACACTGAGAGGGAACGTTCGGATCAGACTTTTGTTGCTCTCACTCTCCTCTTCTTTCTAGCTCCTTCGCTCTCGACTCGCTTCAGTTAGTCCATCACAATGTTTGAAGACGTTTGAGAATCTCTGCATTGCCTTCCGACACACGTGGTGTGACACCGGCACTAGAATCTGGATCAATAACATTGAACGTCTTGGATCTGGGACTGTAATGAATGCTGTAGTCATCAGGGATCCTGTGTCACTCAGTTAGTAGAGCACAGTGTTGGGATGTCCACTAAATGACTTAATTATTATTCTATGCAAGTTCCTAACTAAACCTACTGTGCATTAGCCCTTGGAATGCACAGTACAGCAAAGCAATGCCTCTGGCCTCTACAATGCCATTGTGTTTTTCCTCTGGCCTCTACAATGCCATTGGGTTTTTCCTCTGGCCTCTACAATGCCATTGTGTTTTTCCTCTGGCCTCTACAATGCCATTGTGTTTTTCCTCTGGCCTCTAGAATGCCATTGTGTTTTTCCTCTGGCCTCTAGAATGCCATTGTGTTTTTCCTCTGGCCTCTACAATGCCATTGTGTTTTTCCTCTGGCCTCTACAATGCCATTGTGTTTTTCCTCTGGCCTCTACAATGCCATTGTGTTTTTAAAACATCTGGAATAGTTATCAACCACTTACGACGAATAACTAGACTAGTGTTTGGGTGATTGGCTTAGGAGGTCAGACGATACTTTTCATATTAAAAAACATTGTTCACTTTTTCAGCGTACTCTTTTATTCTTAGAGTCTTACAGTTAGTGCGTACATATAGTTGTATGTTAATGCGTACATATACTTGTATGTTAATGCGTACATATACTTGTATGTTAATGCATACATATAGTTGTATGTTAGTGCGTACATATAGTTGTATGTTAGTGCGTACATATTGTTGGCTGTGTTAGACTCACGGTAGTACGTGTGGCCATCATCCAAAAACAATGAAGAGGTCTATTCTTCTTTAGCTGCAGTGTTCCCAAACATTTTCCTTGGCTTTTCATTTTTCATATTGAATCTCCTGATTCAGCCGCCTTTACCTGCTTCCCTACGCTGGTTTGAGTCAGTGGTCCACCTCTGTATTTACTGTGATGTGATGCTGATTCAGAGCTATTCATCTGGTTACTTTAGCACCTTCAGTCCTTTTAATTTGGACAAAATTATTAATTCAGATTAATTAATAACGCGTTAACTCCCCAGCCCTAAAATGAAAAAAGGGTTGATTTCTGTCCCTGGTTTGTCAGCTGTCCCACCAGGGTGTTTTGGGCCACTCTCTGGGAGAAACCTGCTTAAAGGGTTGATTTCCTTCCCTGGTTTGTCAGCTGTCCCACCAGGGTGTTTTGGGCCACTCTCTGGGAGAAACCTGCTTAAAGGGTTGATTTCTATCCCTGGTTTGTCAGCTGTCCCACCAGGGTGTTTTGGGCCACTCTCTGGGAGAAACCTGCTTAAAGGGTTGATTTCTTTCCCTGGTTTGTCAGCTGTCCCACCAGGGTGTTTTGGGCCACTCTCTGCGAGAAACCTGCTTAAAGGGTTGATTTCTTTCCCTGGTTTGTCAGCTGTCCCACCAGGGTGTTTTGGGCCACTCTCTGGGAGAAACCTGCTTATAGGGTTGATTTCTTTTTGTTTCCAGGGGAGTGTTCTGCTTGTCGGCAGGATGAGCAGCACATTTGTGACGCTGGCCGAGGTGTTGGAGTCTCGAGGAGGCCCCCTACTGGAAGATGAGGTCTGGTCCCTCCTCCTGGGGACGGCAGAATCCCTGGTGGACATCTCTTACAAAGGTGCATTATTACTGCTGACTAAATGATCCATATACTGCTCACAGGCATCCACTACAATATAGCAACTATACTACTACTAATACTGTTGCTCAATAATACTTATTAATACTAATAACATGGATACTAAAGGAACATGGATTTTAAAGGAACCGTGTAATAAATGTATTTCTGTCCCCTTTTCAGGACATAACAGCATGTGTAGCATCATAAGTCCCGCCTCGTTGCTGCTCTCAGCCACTGGAACACTGGCGTTCAAGAACTGCGCCCTGTCAGACGAAGCGTGCACCTTTACTGCACCAGAGATGCTGCAAGGCCGAGCATCCTTAACCAAACCTGCGATGGAGAAGGTTAGTGCACGTGCCCCCCCCCCAACACAAACACGTATACATGCTCGCACAACTCCGATTAGATGTTTCTTGTAGGCACAGTCCTTGGATCTGCTTTTCCCCTTCAAATAATTCCTTAAAAGGGAGCTGATGTAAGCCCCATAAAAACTGCCTCTTTCACAATGTTTTTGTTGCTTGACCGTTGGAGGGACGAGAGGATTTCTAATGGAATCCACTCCTGGCGTGACGCAAGGCCACAAAACGCAGACGGCTCTATCAGCACTTACTGGGCTGCGGTGAGCCTGTGCTGCAGTAACACAGCGGCTGCGTCTTTGGTCTTGACTCAGCAGATGGAAGCAATATAACAGCAATGGGCCTCTAGTGACCTGCAGCAAAGAAAACCCCCACCTTGCGCCATCTTGTGGCTGGAGAGGGGATATTGCGTTTCCTAATCGGTGCATCTGTGCTGCACACTGCTTTGCTTCTGTAAATCAAAACACATTACAGCAATTTCTTTGGCATACAGGAACTTTTAGGATGATTTCGTTTCAGAATCATTTCCTGGAGGACCTGTAGTAGTTCTTTAGTTTGTGGTTTCTGCATTGAGTCAGAGAAACTGGCACGACCCTCCAGGAAATGTTTCTCTTTAGAATTGGGTCTAATCTGTCTCTTCTGCCAGATGCTTGTGTATTCACTGGGGATGACCCTGTACTGGTCTGTCGACTATCATCTACCTCAGAATCAGGTGGGTCAATGTTTGTACTCAGCACACCACTGCTGTGAGATATGTCTTTTTTCTTTCTTACTGTAGCCCTTAATTCATTTCTAAACTGAAAAGTGTTAAAACTGTTGAACCACTTGAGGAGTCAACTTGAAAGTATGTTTTGTCCTCCAGTGGTTTTGGAGCACCCCACCAAAACAATACCCCTCTCAATACGACTCTACCACTCCGTTTTCTCATTATTGTCGACTCCTAAAGAGAGCATATTCTGGATTTTGTGTCTGTTGTCCTGTCTCTCCCAGCCAGTCCAGCTGAGTGACGGCCTAAACGGCCTGCTACTGAGCATGTGTGAGGACCTGGCCCATCGAAGGGTTAATCTGAACAGCCTCCTGGAGTCCTGTGAGTCTCAGCACAAAGGCTCTCGCCTGCCTCCCCCAAACAGAGTCATACAACAGCTGGTGGAGGATGTGTTTCATGAAGCGGTAAGCCGATGTCTAAGACGGGTGGATGTTTCTGTCTGTCAAACCTGCAGTCTAACCAGGCGAATGCTGTTCTCTCAGGTGGACTGTGGGTCGGTGACAGAGCCCTTCGCCCCCCTATGCGGGAGGAGTCAGCTGATCCGAGAAAGGCTTCACGGTGAGGACTCCTCTACAAGGCTTGTTCATGCCTGTTGGCGCTGATGTGAAACGCTCTTTAGGACTCTAAAACAGCCCCGCCCTGTAAGTGAACACCTCCCAGCAGGGGCGGTGTGTGCTGGGGCAGGACCGGGTATCGTAGCTTCCTCTCTCGCCATGGAAGGCAACAACCTTGAGAACTATTGGCCTAATCAACTGGCAGCCATTAAATCATAGATAATGGTCAGTGTTTAGCTCTTCTCATTGTGGGCGTGTAATACAGTAGTATACATATTTGACTTCTGTCATTGATGTTTCTATAGGGATATTGGAGACATTATCTTATTGCTGATAGTTCCCTGTATCTCACCCGGAGTTTAGTTAACTACCTAAGTTGCTCTTAATCAACATTCCAGCTAAACAGCCAGCAGTACATCAAATAAAAGACAGTTGGATCTACATAAGGTTTAGGCATTACATTAACACCTTACTGTTTTAATCAGAATGGTCAGAAACGAAAATAGCATTTTTCAGACCTCATTCAAACCTGGCTTGTAACCACGGTAATAAACGGCAAAAAAGACTGTCTCGTATTGGAAAGGGAAAAGTGTCATACATTATAGAATAATCATAGAGATAATAATAAATAATAATATTATGTGAAAATCATGTTTATTCTTATTATACGATTTGTATAAGTGTTGAACTCATTCCCAGTTACCCTGTAGATTTCTTCTTTTATTGATGCGAATGAAAATGTTGGTAAGGAAAGCAACAAAATAATTAGACTTAGCTAATACTAGTAAAACATTCTCAAATTACGAATTCAGCGCACAATACTTCATAGTTGATTAATTTACCAGAGTTACATTTTACATTTAAGTCATTATCCAGAGTGCATTTATTTTAATACTTTTCTGACAGTGTACTATTGTGTGTTTTTTCTTGGGAATCAACAGCACCACCTGGTGGCAATGTCTCCACTAATTAATTCACCACATGTGTACTTCACCATGTATTAATTCACTGTGGATGTTATAATAAGGGATTTATTAACTGATTGATTCATAATCAATTTATTCACCACTTATCTATTCACCACAAATGAACTTGTGCTGTTTTTAAGCAAGCAAACTAAATAATTCCTGCAATCGAGCCATTTAATTTTATGGGTAACTATAAAATGAAATGAGAGGTATGACAGTCTGCTAATTGACAAAATTCAAAGAAAAACACCTATACAAGGATTTGGGTTAAAAGCATATTATTTTACATATCATTAAAATGGCGTTGTTAATAATTGTTGGAACATACAGTAAATGAAACCAGTGACTTTTTGTTGTTTTTGAGGACACTGGGCCTTAAAACCAAGCGTTACTATTGTGGTGTATGATAATGTCATATTGCTGAGTCTACGTTTAATCCCTTCTAGTAGTTTGGATTAGGTGGTTGTAAATCTCATGTAATCTCAGCGAACTGCAAAAGGTCATTTTGACCTTTTAGTGTTAGTGACAACACAAAGACTCAGTTCAGCTCGATTGTTCCTACGGTAAGACCATGGTGAAATAAGATTAAGGTTTTAACCATAGGGCCATCATGGATTAGGGCCCACAGTGATTACATGTAATCTACGGACAGAGAGTAGACACATGCAAACACACACACACTCACACACACACTAGAACTGGGTGGAGACCGAGGTCAAACAGACATGCATCAGCACTTATACATTTTAATAGGGACTTTATGCTAGAGGCAATCACGACAATAATAACAGTCTTTAAAAACAGTTTCATTGCAAACAATACATTTTGGTCACTTTTGGATTAACTGCTTCTAACTCAAATACACAATTCGCTGATGAGACTTGGCGTTCTTACAGAAGAAATCCGATGTGATCTGGAATGACTATTCATGGAAATCGTAAAAACTATGGAATTTTGTTTTAAACTAGGTAAAATATTAGTCACTTGCTTTTGTTCCTGGAACTTTATAAAACATCAAATGGATGAACATTTTTGTTATTGTTTTTTCTTACAGAACCTGGTATTTTACCATTACTATGCTACTACTACTACTACCTTATTTGCCAGATTTTACCTTAACCTGTTGGTGTTTCACTAGCTTTCTGGTAGGATACCTGGAATTCCATCATGTTTTTCCAGGGTATGTTTTATTTGGTATTTGGCCTGGTATTTGATGTTGTTTCCCACTGCGTTGTACCAGGTAAGCAGGATCGGTATCCGGACTACTGTGCTGGAGCAGAGGCCAGACGTTTCTCTACTGAGTCCGATGACAAGTCAGGTAAGATGCAAGCGTTACAGTTGACTTTGGTGGGAGCTAAAAGCAGTGTTAGTCCCCAATGTAGTAACTCCTGGGGAGGAAACTGCTGATGTCCTTTGTGTGACATAATTCTCTGTGTGCAGAACAATCGCTAGGTATTGCTCAATGTCTTCTCCAACTGTGTTTTTATTATGCTGCACTAGAAAGAACGGTTCCATGTTCCTTCTTTTTTTATCTGTTGCTGAATGTTCTAGAAGGACTTCAGCACCCATGACTTAATACAAGTAATTCTTGGTGAAAAATATTTCTATGGAAGCTGATATAATACATCAGGGAAATATTTGTTTGTACTTTGTTTATTGCTTGCAATGGGTATAACATTATAATGTGTTACACTTAAAAAAAATATTCATGTACCTTTCATCTGATCCTTAAGCAGGTGCTTTATCGGTGTCGTTTGGTGTTTGTGTTACAGGAAGTTTACCTCACAAGCCCTGGCGGCAGAAACCCAGGAACTCTCTCAGCCATGCATACACTTCTAACATAGACAGGTATACGTACTAGGATCTATGTCTTTTAACTGTGACACTCACCCATCCATTCAATACAGCAATAACAGATCATTGATAATTAGCACCTAATGTTCAAAGAAAACACATGGTTTAACCTTTTTAAGACATATCTTCTGTCCACTCCTATTGTTGTCCATGACTCTGAACAACAGTGACAGTCTGATTGAATATCTCCTCCTTTGCGTTCTTTTTGATTCTCTCTCTGTGTCTCTTTTTGAATGTCCATCTTCTCCCTCTGACCCTTTCTCTCTGTCTCCTGTCCCTCCAGACTGCCCCAGGGACCCAGGAACAGAGATAGTAGCAGTAGTTGGCTGTGCCAGACCCCCTACGTTGGCGTCGCTTGTAAGGGCTCACCCCAAACCTCCAGCCCCTCCATCACCTTCAGTGACTCGTCAGCCAGCCTCAGTCAGAGGAAAGCCCAGGTATCTCAGTCTATCTGCCGTGTGTCTGTTAGCCGCTCTGTCTGTCTGTTAGTTGGTCTGTCTGTCTGTTAGCCGGTCTGCTTGTCTGTTAGCCGGTCTGCTTGTCTGTTACCCGGTCTGTCTGTTAGCCGCTCTGTCTGTCTGTTAGTTGGTCTGTCTGTCTGTTAGCCGGTCTGTCTGTCTGTTAGCCGGTCTGCTTGTATGTTAGCCGGTCTGTCTGTTAGCCGCTCTGTCTGTTAGCCGCTCTGTCTGTTAGCCGGTCTGTCTGTCTGTTAGCCGGTCTGTCTGTCTGTTAGCCGGTATGTCTGTTAGCCAGTCTGTCTGTCTGTTAGCCGGTCTGTCTGTCTGTTAGCCGGTCTGTCTGTCTGTTAGCCGGTCTGCTTGTATGTTAGCCGGTCTGTCTGTTAGCCGGTCTGTCTGTTAGCCGGTCTGTCTGTTACCCGGTCTGTCTGTCTCTGTCAGATTGCTTACATGTCTGTCTAATCTATCTATAGTTACTCTGTGATTGGGACACATTTTACAGATGTTCTTCTGAGACCCCGTCATTGCCTCGCTGAGAGGACGATATCACACCAAACATTTGTGAAAGCAAGCATGGCCTTAAATGATAGGTTCTAATGTATGAATCATCCTAGTCATGTGGAACCCACACTGTAAAAGCTACAATCCCCGGTCTCCAACACAACAGCAAATGTGAAAAGGTATTGATTTGTTTCTGAGAATGCTCAAGGTTCTTTATAGAACCTTGGGAAAAGCTTGCCTTTTGAACATGAGGATGTGAACACACATACTGGCGAGTGGGAATCGGCATTGCTTCTGACGTCAGGGCCCTGCATGCTGAGATTGGGGTAACTGTCACCTTCGACCCAGTTCTGGTTGTATCAGACTGCAGTGCTGCTGGATCACCCTGCCAGGCACCGGCTGTGCCGGAGCATCCTAAACACAGGCTGAGGAATGTATGGACGATTCAGGGGGGTGTACTGGTTGTTGTGTGACTGGTTGATTGTCTGTCTGGTGGATTGCTGCGTTACTGTCTTGTGTTTGCTTTGTCAGCTTCTGGGACCTGAGTTCATTAGGATGGCTGATGAACCCCAGGTCATTCTGGAGCTGCCTGGATCTATCGTGGTGAGTCTCTTTTGAATTACTCCACCTTTTTGTGTTTAAAAGACCAAAGATAGAGTTGGAGCAGCAAATATCCTAGTGGGTAGTGTATTGGAACAGAATCTCATGCGTTTCTAGATCAAATCTCTGAATATTTTAGCAAGTCTGTCTTTCATAATCACTCCCAGGCTATTTTTATTAATTAAGTACAGAAAATATATATGTATCTCTACCTACAGTAGCAGAGGACCCACAATCGGACCACAACTAACCCTAACCTACTACAGATTTATTATATTTTGTATTATATTATATTTCTCTCCTTTTTGTTCCTTCTCTTATTTTTGTCATCTCTCTTCCTCCTAGTCTAAGAAGGGCAGGTCTTGTTCTTCCCAGAGAGAGGTCAGTGTGGTGTTGCCTAGTGGTCAGTCTGTCTTGGTCCGATGTGACATCAAGTCCAGAGGGAGGGATGTTTTCGACATGGTGGTGGCTCACGCCAACCTTGTGGAGCACTTTTACTTTGGACTGGCTTTCCTCGATGGTAAGAAACAAAACACCAGATATGTCCTTTAACCCTAGCCTGTTGTTGATTTATTGCAGATATTGGGCTTATTAAGTGGGGGAGCCCTCTACTTAATGTAATCTCACATATATATTTATATATTATTAAATCCTCCTAGAATTCGTGCACTACGGAGACATGACGAAATGTGTGTCTTTTTTCCAATTGCGTTGCTATTGTTTTGGAAGTTTTCGTTGCAAGGTTTAGGAAATATTCCTAAAGTTTTTGTGGCAAAAAACACTGCACTGGCCGAAAGGTAGCTAGCCACACTGAATGCTGGTTGCCTAGCAACAAATGGTAGCAAATTTTCCAGAATGAGGCCTTGCAAATGGCTGCTGCATCGGAAATTTCCAAGTAATGCTAGCTAGCTACAGTACTGTTTATGCAGTGACAATGAAATGGCACTGACTTCGACCATGGGATTTACTTTGTCAAACGTAAAGTTTGAACTTATTTTGCTACATAGCTAATGGGACATATCTTTGTTTTTGTATTTGGGTGATGGCCAACTAAGTACGAGGGGGATCATCTGTGTTAATTTACTGCCAGTACACAGCTGGACACCTGACACAGCTGGTGCAACAGCAACCCCACTTTACAATTTTCTTGAAATTGTACCTTTTCTAGTTACATTTACTCTGTCTTATTCTTTCATTTAGATGATGAATATTTTTTCCTGGACCACGAGACAAAGATCTCCAAAGTTGCACCTGACAGTTGGAAAAAAGTGTCGACTCCTTTTCTTATTTTTCTACGGGTCAAGTTTTTTGTTAACAACATCTCCTTCATATTGTAAGGCTGCTCATGATATATTGATTGTTTTACTAAAAAGTGTTTGGAGTTTTTGTGTAACAGTTACTGTGTCTTTGGGCATGTTGTTTGGCTGTTTCAGACACAGGCTGACGCGTCATCAGTACTACTTGCAACTGCGGAAGGATATAATAGAGGACAGGTTGTACTGCAACCAGGAGACAGGCATGTTTCTGGCGGCTCTTTCTCTACAAGCCGAGTTAGGTGACTACATGCCTCAGGTAAGCTGGGTAAAGTACTGGTCTCAGAGGAGTATGTTTATTAGATAGTACATAATCTTTTTCAAAGACTTTGTATATCAGACCTAAGTACTACATAAACGGCAGTGCATTTTTCGTACAGGCTTTAGTACATAGCCAGCTGTATAAATATTTTTTAAAACATATTGGATGAATCCTCTGTTGTTTTTTCCCCATGTTGTGTCTGCTGAATGTTAAGAGCGGTGGTTTAGGGCAGTGGTTCCCAATCCTGGTCCTGAGGACCCCAAGGGTTGCACCAGTTTGTTCCTGCCTTAGAAATTACACACCTGATTCACTTTGCCCTAGCAATTACACGCCTGATTCACTTTGCCTTAGCAATTACACGCCTGATTCACTTTGCCCTAGCAATTACACACCTGATTCACTTTGCCCTAGCAATTACACGCCTGATTCACTTTGCCCTAGCAATTACACGCCTGATTCACTTTGCCCTAGCAATTACACGCCTGATTCACTTTGCCCTAGCAATTACACACCTGATTCACTTTGCCCTAGCAATTACACCCCTGATTCATTTTGCCCAACCACACAGTCAATGGACATAATCAACCTATTATAAAGCCTTTCATTTGAATCAGGTGTGTAAGATGCAACCCTTGGAGTCCCCAGGAACTGGATTGTGTGTCCAGCAGTCTAAGTCGCTGATGCACACCTAGTGTTGCAGCACAGGTTCAAATCTGACAGTGACTTGCCTGTTATCTCTGTTCAGCTGCATGGTCGAAACTACTACCAGCCAGAACAGTATGTGTCTAAGAGGATGCTGGAGAAGATGGCTCCACCCACTCTGAAGGAGGAGTTGCCACGACTACACGCCAACAACGCTCAGATGCTGCCAGAGGAGGCTGAGCTGGAATACCTAAAGGTAGGACGGAAACACGGGTTGTTTCACTTTATTTTGTTCATTCATCCTTAACCCTTTTTTACTTTTGTAATACATTTCCATGAAAACAATGAAAAGGGCCAGCAGAGACACTTCACTATTACTTGCCATGCTTGAAAATCGGGTCCGGTGGATCTCAGTTGGTGGTGCCCCCATTCCAGTGTTGTGGGTGGCATGGGGGTGGTTGGCAACAGCATGTGCATTCACCAGTGTTGTGGGTGGCATGGGGTGGTTGGCAACAGCATGTGCATTCACCAGTGTTGTGGGTGGCATGGGGTGGTTGGCAACAGCATGTGCATTCACCAGTGTTGTGGGTGGCATGGGGTGGTTGGCAACAGCATGTGCATTCACCAGTGTTGGTCCGTTTGGACGCAACGGACTAATAATGAAACAGAACAAACCTTTAAATACAGTACGGCTGCCGGGCCTCGTTTATCTTTGTGTGGTTCCGCTCCAGATGGCCCAGCAGCTTCCGGAGTACGGGATGGTGTTCCACCGGGTGGGCCGGGAGAAGAAGCCTGTGGTGCGAGAGCTGGTTCTGGGAGTCTGTGCCTCTGGAATTATGGTCTGTGAACTGAAGAACAACCTCCGTACCGTCACGCGCCGATTCCTCTGGAGGGAGACCGATACCATCTCCGCCAACGTGAGTACTACTGGAATAGTATGTTTAGCATTTTCTTTCCAGACCTGAAGTCCCTTAAATTTGCAGTACTCTGGATTTTAAGTCACATTGCACTGTTTCCATAATTCAAAGTTTGTATATTATAATGAATGTGAAATCAAGGTGTGGTTATATGCCGGTTCTAAAGAATATTCATGCAAAATATGCCTGATTGGCCAGCTCATATTAAAAAAAAAAAAAAAAAAAAAAAAATATGTTTTCTTTTTTGGCCACAAAGAATAGTATGAGGCGGCAGTGTAATGTGGTCATGTGGTGACCGTCTCCCTTCTCTTGCCCCAGCGGCGTAAGCTGACCATTGAATGCGGTGGCCCCAGCGGTAAGAAGCACAGCTTTGTGGCGGAGAGTTCCAAGATCGCTCAGTATCTCCTAACTCTGTGCTCCGCGCAGCACAAATTCCACAGCGAGATGACGTCAAGGCAACATAACCACAGCGTTGCTCAAGGTACAGACCCCAACATACGCAGACATTCTTATTCGTTATGGGTGTGGAAATGGCTGCTCTCAGTACTGGGTGTTGGTCTGGACGAGTGTGTCTGGAAGGTTCGTTGTCGTTCCAGATGAGAACATTGAAAAGTACCAGTCCATCAGTCTGAGGCGGGACTCCCGACTGAAGCGACTGTCGTGTTCTGAGGCTATGCTGAACAGCGTCGGCTCACTGAACAACCCGAGCCTCCGCGACTCTCTAAGCAAGTCCTGTGACGACATCACAGCCAAGGTGGAGGCGCGTCTGAAGCAACAGAGAGAGTTAAGGGAGGTGAACCGACATCTCCCTGAGCCACGCCCACTGTCCGAGATGAGGGAACAGCAGGGCTGGAGGTAACAGTTCATAACAATATGTATCACTACATAGCACTTTATAAAACATTTGAACTCTACATAATAATATTTAACAGTTCATACCATTACACAGCCTTATGCTTTAAATTTACATCGCACTGCATTACACTAAGAAACACCTACATAACACTAAATTGCTGAATATACTGAATACACTAATTAAATAAGTGTACATACCATTGTACCTCATAATAAAAATATATATTTTTTTAATTTTAAAACATCCACCTACTTTGTTTCCGTTGGATTCCATCCACATTATCCACAGGCTTTGTTCTATTGAATTCCATCTACATTATCCATAGGCTTAGTGCCATTGGATTCCATCTACATTATCCATAGGCTTTGTTCCTTTGGATTGCATTGACATTATCCGTAGGCTTTGTTCCATTGGATTGCATTTACATTATCCGTAGGCTTTCTGGGGTTTGTTTATTTGCGAACAAAGAATGAGATCCCCCTCTTGCTTAATGTATCCATTGACAATGATGATTATTTTAATGGTGACCGATTTGAGTTCTAGTACTCCAGAATACTGTCTAACAATACAGATTACTAGTATAATGATAAACGATGTAAATCCTTGATTTGTGTTCCAGTACTCCCGAGACCATTTCCAGAAGAATGTCCAAAGCCTTGCTACAGAAGCAAGACTCTGTGGCCCTTTCAGAGTCGGCCTCAACAACATCCACAAGAGGTTAGAAATACTCAACAGTTTATCTGAATCAGGGGTGCCCAAACTTTTGCCTACGAAGGGCCAAAAATCAAACTTGACTGTGGACCGTGGGCCCAAATGAACGTTGCATTATACCAAACCATATTATATTAAAATGAACAAATAGGGTTAAATGAGTTGCAACGGTTCCCCTCATTCATGATTTACATTTTAAATAAATAAATGAATTCCAAACCTTACTCTTATCTGCTCAACTAATCTAGTTAGTATTTGCAGTTGTATTTTCAAAGTTCATAGTTTTAATGAAACTTATAGTCCAAAGGAAACATGGAAACATGTGGCAGGCCAAATCCAAGGTCTCCACCGGGCCTAGTTTGGGAACCCCTGATCTAAAGCCTTTCTTCAGAAATTGCATGTGTAATCTTTTCAATAAACTTGTATGTGTAGTACATAAGAAATGTATCCTTTTAAATATATACATTGATAGATCTAACTAATATATTGCTTCACAGTATACACTCCAACCAGGGGTTCTCCAGAGAGGGAGATCATTTGTCTGGTCCTGCAAAAAGACCCTAAACTGGGCTTTGGTGAGTAATTGGGTGGTTAGAATGCTGCAGTAACAGTCCTTTTCTAGATGTCTTTATTTCAGACACGTATTAGGTAACATGTTTATTGGAGAACTCTGCACAGCTATGTCTTGTCATTAGGTTCTGCCCCTATGGGTTTCTGCCATCACATGATCATGTATACAAGACTAGCAACAATAACCACACTGGGATATTATTAATAGCACTGATCCCCCACAAAGGACCAAACAGGCAGACTAGGATGATGGGTGCATTGGTACCTGCATGCTAGTCCACCATCAACAGAGTGGTTAACCTGACGAGGTATGATGTTGAGGTAGGTGCTTTACTGACATCTGCTGATGCATCGCTGGCCAATTACCACTCAGGTGTCCTGGCGGAACTGGCCATGCTTGTTAATAGATATACAACACTTGTCCTATGTCTCTGGTACTTCTCTCTCTGTCGCTTCACGTGTGTCTTTTTGTCGCTCTCTGTTTTCTCCCTGTGATCCCTCTTTCTTTCCAAGGGTTTGTGATTGTGGGAGAAGACAACACAGGGAAACTGGACCTGGGAATCTTCATAGCCTCTATTGTACCTGATGGACCAGCGGACAGAGATGGCAGAATCAAACCAGGTGCGTACCAAAGAGACAAATCAAGCATTCAGGATTCACACTGTGCCACTCGACTAATAAATACAGTTCAGACACACACACACACACACACACACACACACACGTCATATCAGCTTTTCATTTCTCTTTGGTTGAAGGTCAGACTGATGCTTCGGCCTGATTTGTTGTTCATGCAGGTGGTCGTCTCATCTCTCTGAATAAGATCAGCCTGGAGGGCGTGACGTTCCCCGATGCGGCCGCCATCCTCCACAGCAGCCCTGACGAGGTGGAGCTCATCGTCTCACAGCCCAAATGTATGAGGAGTCGGTCCCGCCCCAAAATAGAGTCACTCATCCATCTTCGTTGGCTTCTATTCTTTTTTTTGTCTGAAATATTGTGGTGTCCTCATGTGTCTTTTTTGGGCACTGGGTGTTGTTTTTCCTGTTGATAACAAAATAGTGTTATAAGATAAAAGAGTTTGCTAAATAACTGAAAAGGTTATATTAAGTATGCTTTCCCACCATCTTCCCTTGTCTTTGTGTCTATGTTTCTGTCTGTTCTTCTGTGTCCCTCACGTTCATACCTGTCTGTCTCTTTCTGTCTGTCTCTTATTTCTCTGTCTGTCTCTTTCTCTATCCACGTTCCCATGCAGGCTCCTTGAGGGACAGTAAGAACTCGTTGGCTACCCCTGGTACGACATTGCATATTTGACCTAAAAACCTTGGTTCTGGGGGTGCAAAAGACATGATGATTGAGAGTGTTCAGCAAATCCTGGTTCTGTGAAACCAGGAACAAGTTATATCTTAACAAGCAAAACGAACAGTTCTGGGCTGGCGGGTTTTATTTTATTGACATTCCTTTTCTCAGCAAGTTTCCTTTTCTCAGCAACTACGGCTGATCCGTAACCTGTTCAGCTCAGGACGGCTTGGTTTTGCGTTGCTCGTTGCAGCTTGTTTTTGATACAATACAAACTAACTCTTGTATACCTTCTGTCTTCTATTCTTGCAGACTCTCTGAGGGGCAGTAAGACTTCTCTGACCCCCAGTAGTCTGAGCTTGATGTTTGACAAAGGCTTTGAGTCCCCAACCACCCTTACTGGGACTGAGTTCCGGCCAGCGGTAGAGGAACTAGAAGAGGCTCTGGTTCTTTCCAACATGGCCACTCCTAAACGAGGCAAAAGGCTTCACGTTCCGGTGGTACGGATCCTGGATGCGCAGGTAACACTGTTGTAACACTGTTGTAACACTGTTGTAACACTGTTGTAACACTGTTGTAACACTGTTGTAACACTGTTGTATCTTGTCTTTGTGTATAAATGAAAACGGTTTACTTACGTGTGACAATTGTCACTTTAATAAGCTGCTCATCAGCATGACTAGGTTGGTACATTGTTGGAAGTACAGCAAAGCTTTAGTTATGGCATAGCAGGCGCTAAAGACAAGAGTGAGTTATGTATGAATGTGGTGTATTGAATGCTATTGAAAATATTACATTTAACTTGAGTTGGGTGGAATAACACAATATGTTATTGTCTTATAAAAGCAGAACTACTAATTGTAGTGCAGGAGGTGAGTCATCTTGTGTCAAAACAACAAGATATCCAGTGTTGGGAGACTGAATGGGATAATAGGCTTATCAAAGTCCTTGTCGTGGCTAATGAATAAATGGATTATGGAGGTTAGAGTCCTCAGCAGAGGATAACATGTAGGATGACAGTGTCAACAGTCTGTCTTACTCCCTCCCATTCATCCCTCTCTTTCTGTGTCTCTTGTTTCTGTCTCTTCCCTTTTCCAATTTCTCTCTCTGTCTCCCTCTTTCTCCAGGAGGTGCGTTCCAGGTCTGCTTCTATCTGTAGTTTGAAGGCTGGGCAGCAGCTGTCTGTTGAGCTGAACAAGGTTAATGGCAGCTTGGGAATCAGTGTAGCTGTGAGTAAATCTATATATCAAGTTACTGTACCGTTGACCAACCCCCACCTTAACCACCATGTTGTTGATGGACCTAAACTGGTTTGTTGAATTCATTCCGTCACTAAACAGATTTATTAGCTTAGTGTGATTTCTAGTCAGGAACAAATCCTGCAGCACATGCAACAATCCAGGAACAAGGTTGTCTACCGCTCAAATAGAATATACAGCTCTGCATAGGCTACAGTATGTCTTCTCTTTTTATTCTATAGGGTGGAGTGAACACCTGTGTTCGTTTCGGGGGTATCTACATCAAGAGTCTGGTGACAGGGG
This sequence comes from Novumbra hubbsi, assembly GCA_016801125.1. NCBI lineage: Eukaryota > Metazoa > Chordata > Actinopteri > Esociformes > Umbridae > Novumbra > Novumbra hubbsi. The sequence goes on from JACXGK010006197.1 coordinate 21,011, forward strand.
GAGCGGCAGAGCAGGACGGACGCATTCAGATAGGTGACCAAACATCAGATAGGTGACCAAACGTCATATACCAAATGTCAGATAGGTGGCCAAACGTCAGATATGTGACCAAACATCAGATATGTGACCAAACGTCAGATAGGTTACCAAACGTCAAATACCAAATGTCAGATAGGTGACCAAACGTCAGATATTAAATGTCAAATAGGTGACCAAACTTCAGATAGGTGACCAAACGTCAGATAGATGACCCAGCATCAGGTAGGTGACCAAACGTCAGATAGGTGACCAAACGTAACGTCAGATATGTGACCAAACGTCAGACCGGTGACCAAACCTCAGATATCAAATGTCAAATAGGTGACCAAACTTCAGATAGATGACCAACCGCCAGATAGGTGACCAACCGCCAGATAGGTGACCCACCGCCGGATAGGTGACCAAACGTCAGATACCAAATGTCAAATACCAAATGTCAAATAAGTGACCAAACGTCAGATACCAAATGTCAGATAGCTGACCAAATGTCAGTTAGGTGACTAAACTTCAGATAGGTGATCAAACATCAGATAGATGCCCAAACGTCAGATAGGTGACCAAACGTCAGATGGATGCCTAAATGTCAGATAGGTGACCAAATGTCACAGATGCACTCCACCTGTCTAGATCAAAACGAGAGTGTTTGAAAGAGACGAGATGAGTGAAATAAATTCACGCAGACAATCTGTGAGTTCTACAGGTGACAGACTGCTGGAGGTTGATGGGACCAACCTCCGAGGTGTAACACACAGAGAGGCCGTGGAGTGTCTGAAGAAGACCGGAGAGGTACAACCCACGCACTCAGTCAACCCCTCCCCCAGACTGTGGATGGGTAAAACATGTGCTTCCGTTTGAGCCTTGAGCAGACTTTACGCCAGCTGATGTTAGCATACTTCACACTGAAACCCAGGCCACAATGCTAACGCAATGCTAACGCAATGCGAACACAGCTTCAGTGCGCAGCAGTCTGTAGCTGCCTCTACCCTCTCCATGTTACATAACTCTTCAGTTTCCAGGACAGTAACCAATAACACAACAAAGCTGGCTATTTCCTCGCACGACTTCACTGTCATATCGCATGTCTAAACGCATGTGCAGGGTTTTTCTGATGTCGGACTCAATTTAGGATTTTCAGACCATTCAGTGAGTGTTGTTTTTTATTGGGGATTTCTTTTTCCCCTTATGCGTTCACGGTGTGCATATAATTACTGTGTGAATGATTGTCTGTGTGAATGTTGTGTGAATTATTACTGTGTGTTTGTGTGAGTGTGTGTAGGTGGTGAGTCTGCTTCTTGAGCGAGAGCCCCAGGGGGTGGAGGCGGGAGTGGATCGACCTTCACACAGCCAATCAGGAAGCCTCAGGAGAGACATCTCCATGGAGATGACCTTGAGTGGCAGGTCCAAGGACTACAGCTTTGTCACTGATGGTGAGAGGAGAGGATGAGCACACACAGACACACACAGACACACACCCCGGCACACACACAGACTCATCTGTAAGACATCAGTGTGTCTGCACTAAGGAGACTTGGGGGTGTGTCAGGGATGTCCGTCTGTGACAGTCACCACAATGTAGCTGTCAGATGAATCATATCCACCTCAGGGGTGTGTGTGTCTGTGTGTCTGTGTGTGAGTTTGTTTGTGTGTGTGTGTGCGCTGGTGTGTGTGTAACAGCAGGAGATCAAGTAGATTCATCTGGACAATTGTACTAGTGGTCAAGAATGTTATGGGCATTGGTCAAACAAAAGATTTTCCACTGAATTTATTTTTGTTAAGGACTGGGATTAATCAGTGTTCGCAAAACTGACCCTAAAACTCCTCTGTTTTTCTCCACTTGGGATTTGAAATAATGCAATTACTATTTATCTGGTTAAACTGCTGGAAAGATAACCGGCATCTAGCTATGCCCATGGGTTGGATATTTCAGACAAGCAAAGAAAATAAGAGACATTGTTAAATATGATTGTGTGCTTTTGACACTCTTGTATTGGAGGGCTATGTGAAAAAACGTTGTAATTCATATGCAGTTCACGCAATATGCATAAAAAATCCTTCATTTAATTTAATTTCTATTGAAAAATGTCCTTATATATTCCAAAGATTCTTGAGTGTGTAGATGCAGCTAGCGGTTGGCCATAAAGACTGGACAGTGTTGTCTTATTAGTCCCTGTTGGACAGATGGAGGTCAGGGTGACAGCAGGGGACATGAGTGGTTCAGTTGGAGGATTTCTTTGTCCTCTTGAGTGACCAGTACATGCCAGTACTTGCCAGTACATGCCAGTACATGCACAACGGGCCACGTAGAACATCATGTACATGTGTTACAGCTGTTAAATTGTATGTACCATATTCTGTCTGGTAGAACATCATGTACATGTGTTACGACTGTTACATTGGACGTACCATATTCTGTCTTGTAGAACATCATGTACATGTGTTACGACTGTTACATTGGACGTACCATATTCTGTCTTGTAGAACATCATGTACATGTGTTACGGCTGTTACATTGTACGTACCATATTCTGTCTGGTAGAACATCATGTACATGTGTTACGACTGTTACATTGTACGTACCATATTCTGTCTTGTAGAACATCATGTACATGTGTTACGGCTGTTACATTGTACGTACCATATTCTGTCTGGTAGAAAATAATGTACATGTGTTACATAGTACCATATTCTGTCTGATGGACTTACACAATGACGTTCTGTTTTGAACAGTAGAACATGCTCAATGGTGCATGAAAATTATATAAAGCTGACTTAAATTATACACCGGAAAACACACCCAGTGGTAGCCCTTTGTCAGTCACAGCTAAATAATAATGACAACATATCTTTCATCTCTCTCATTTCAGGCAACACCCTGGAGGTGCTCTTGAAGAAGAGTCTGTGCGGTTTGGGTTTCAGCTTCTACATCAGCGATCTGAACAGCGGTTCTGACCAGGGGAGCAGTGTGGTGAGGATTAAAACCCTGTTCCAGGGTCAACCAGCCCAGGAGTCACGACAAATCAGAGAGGGAGACGTCATATTGGCTGTGAATGGACAGCGGGTTACAGGCCTCAGCTACCAGGTACGCCATAGCCTCCTCCAACATCAAACGGTATGTACCAAAACCTGGACGAAGAAGGATTACAAATGTAGATTCATTTCTGCAAGTCTCTCTGGGTCAGAGCATCTGTGGAATGAGCAAACATCTAATTGGGATTGTGTGGTTGGTTGGTAAATATCTACATGTATAGACGTACCTTGTTAAATCAGAGAGTGGCCAGGTTGTGTGTAGATGAGGAAGAGGAGCATCGCAAATCCTTTTTTATGTTCTGTTAGATGATTATTAAATGGTGTGTTAGCATCACTTAAATGGTGTGTTAGCATCACTTAAATGGTGTGTTAGCATCACTTAAATGGTGTGTTAGCATCACTTAAATGGTGTGTTAGCATCACTTAAATGGTGTGTTAGCATCACTTAAATGGTGTGTTAGCATCACTGGCTCTTTTGACCAAGGAGGATCCTAAATATGATGCTTGCTGCTGAGGCGATTTCTGTGTTGTTTAAATCTGTTATAGTAAGCTAGATAGCTGCTCTATGCACATTTGCTTCATTCGGGGTTAGAATGAATTGTGGGCACATATGTTAGTTCTTTAAATAGCATGCTCGCTACCTCTCTCTGCCATCATAGTTAATCCTGTATCTGATCCATCAGCTATTAGCTGTTATGTCTCACTTCTGAACTTGATTACATAATGGCCGGACATGCTGGTAACCCATCCACATGACTACATTAGTGCAGATGTGTTCAACATTTAACTCAGGGATCACCTGACATTTTGTTGTAACCCTGAACAAGCACCCCTGATCATGGGCTTGTTGATTAGCTGACACGTCTAATCAGGTTAGAAAGTTGTGGAATCGATCAAATATATTGAACGACTGTGGGTCCTTGAGACTAGAATATCTCAACGTTATTGTACAAATGACAGTAAAACATATTTATGCAGGAAATTCTGCAAACATGTGGTTTGCTAAGACATTCAGTACTTTCAACCGATACGCAGACCAAAATGCCTTTTAAACGGACCCACACACAAATACCCATAAACCCTTGTACTGACCCTTGATCTGTCATCAACAGAAAGTCTTGTTTCTTCTCCGTGGGGCTCCGCCTGAGGTCCACCTGACTCTCTGCAGACCTGCTCCTGGGGTGTTGTCTCAGTTGGACACTGACACACTGGTACACACACACACCCACACACACACACACTCCAGTCTTACCGAACACTAGGCATTGTAATGTGAGATCGGAGACCACATTGGATGGAAACTTAGATCATCACTCTATCCAGAATCTTTGCAGGTCTGTTGTGTTAGAGGTACTCTATAACACAAACACACTCTTTCACACACACGCTGCTTATGTCATTCTTCGAATAGGTTCCTTTTCAGTCTTACAACCGTGAGGTGAGATCCAAATCTCTTGACATCCGGCTGAAGGAAGACTACAGCGAGCTTCTAAAGCTACATCCTCACCAGATCTCCCAGAGCCAGCAGGAAAGCCAAGTCCACCAGGGGTCCACAGAGCCAACGCCAGCCCCAGACCAACCCTCCAGGCAAGCCAGCCAAACAGACAACCCCACCCAACCACCCAGAGGTCTGGTGACTCAACCGAGTCAGGAAGGGCAGGACGACGAAATGGACCCAGACGAGAGCCAGCCCCGCTCACCCTCTCCTACCCCTTCTTCAGCAACCTCCCCCGTCTCCCTCACCAGCCGGAGTGACCCTGGAGACCGTGAAGAGTTGTCGGTAGTGGAGGAAGTTTCTGAAGAAATAAGCTCGCCAATTTACGTATCCAGCCCTGGTCCCATGTGCACCAGGTAAACTTGAGGAAACATTGGGTCTATGTACAGTAACGTTGTTGACTGTTGTCTCACTTGTTACAAAAATTTCCGGCTAACTCAAGGATAAACTAAATGTTTCTATTTCCAGTGGCATTCGAGAAGAGGCGGACGGCGGTCTGACGTACGGCCTTTCAGGGGATGGACTTCTGGCAGATAAAGACTATATGACCATCAGTTCAAGTGTCACGTCCAGCAGCGCTAATGTCCCATGCACCATATCCAATAGCACCTCCATCCCACCCAATTCCTCCTCGCCGAGTACCGCTGTCCAGCAGACACCTTCTCAGCCATCCCCTCTGACCAGCCTCTCCTCCAGACTGTGTGACCTCAACGTCAGCCACTCGTTGCCTCCTCCCCTGGCTCTGCCTCTCACGTCCTCTCCCCCCAGCCTCTCTAACCACGCCTCCAGGACCTCCGGTCGCAAACGAAGCATCTCATCCAAAGGAAAACACATCAACTCCGATCACAGAGGCAGCTTCACCTCAGAGCGCAAACGCAGCATCACCTTCAAGACGACCATCGGCTCCAACATCACTAGTTCAGTCGTCCAATACCATTCCCAGTGCCCTGAGATCTTGCCCCCACCACAACCGCCCTCCACATGCCAGCTCTCCCCCCCGGCTCCCCAGCCCTCACCCCCCCCCATTCAGCCAGCCCCCCTGGCAATCACCAACCCCACCTGGAGACAAGAGACGGAAGGGGAGGAGGATGAGGACGCCAATGAGGATGAAGAGGATCCCAGGAAGGTGAGAACCAATCACAATTCTAAAATATTTCTTTACAGAAGTGGATAAACAAAAAATGTTCATTGCAGTCATTGAATCGCTGTCCTAGATGTTGGATGAAAGAGGATTATGCAGAACAAAATCAACATCTGTTAGTGTGATTTGTCCTGACGTAACCCCATCTTGTTCATTGTGTGGGCCTCAACATACAGGTATACGCATCCTCATGTGTACAATGCTCATTTTTCTGACTTACAAATCTGTTTCTCTAAACGTTTCAAATAAATATGAATAAATGCGAAAATTACGAAAATCAAGTATGAGATTTCAATTAAGACAGTTTTGTACAGCTGGAAAATAGCTTCATAAAACGTCATTTTATTAGTTCATACAGGGAAAATCAAAAATCAAATGCATCATATGGCTGGAAGTACATCATATCTGCATAGGTATACCAGCATGCAAATTATTAGGATTTGCTCATAACGCTTCCTCAACTGTGTTTTGCAAAACCCCAAACCTGATAAATGGATTGGTTGCCTGGCTACACAAACTCTTTGCTCCAGTCAAACTCACACCCTACTACTTATGCCTGCAGAAATTCGTTTATTTTTCATAGGAATATTGGAACCATCTGATTGGTCCCAACTCATTGGCCTACATTTTCTTCCAGTAAAGTATTGATCATAGACTAGTGAATCCCTTTATATTGTTCAAAATCTCTTACAGGGAATAATGAAGGAGTTTGAAATGTGTGTTGTGCTGAACAAGCCGTGGAGCGGTAGTTTTGGCTTCACCATCACGCGCAGCAAGCTGGACGACTGCTATTACATCCAGGACATACTGGACAACCCCGCCCGGGCAGATGGACGACTGAGACCAGGGGACAGACTAGTCATGGTAAAAAATATGCAGGCTTTTCCCTAAACCCTAAGCCTAACCATAAAATCCAACCCTAAGTCTAACCCTAAACCTCAACACAACCCTTAACCCAAGCGTGAGACCAAGCATCATCCTCTCCTTTCTCTGCCGTCTTTCCTTCCACCAGGTCAACGGCCAGAATGTGACCAACGTGACAGACGGGATCGCCATGTCGATTCTTAGGTCGTCTCCTAGGAGACTGAGTATGATCCTGGGCAGGGCTGTGACCAACCTGATAGCTCCGCCTCCACCAGACACCTTGCCAGACATCATGTTGCACAAGACCTCCACCGGACAGCTTGGTAAACCAGCACACCCTTTGCCACAGCGGGAACAAAGACACAGGAAAATGGACAAATTATGGGAATTATCATTTGTGGACATATCTTTGCGAGCAGAGACATTTTTCGTAAGGTAATATCTAGTCTTTCATATCAAAGTGGTAGTAAACTTCAGAGGAGACACTACCCGTTTTATGTTTCCTTTGTTGCAGGGACACAATTCTACAACAGAATGATCAAATTAAGATCCTAACCCTACATATGGGTTTATTGGAAGAGGAAACAATATTTTGTACTCTGTTACTATTTGATCCTGTATTTGTATCTACATAATGGATATGTCCGGGTGGGATTCATGAGGGCACACTTTAGCGAATATGTTTTCCAGGCAGAACAATCAGTTAAAGTCGAGTCTCCTTGTTCCGGTCCGTTTTTGGTCCTGGGCTCATTGATCACCTCCCTCTCAGGGATTAAGCTGACCGGGGGCATCGGCAGCTGGTGGCAAGGGATCTACTGCCAGGAGGTGGTACCAGGTTCTCCTGCCTTTGAGGAAGGAAGCATCGAACCGAACGACAGGATCCTGTACATCTGCGGCCGATGTACCATGGGAATGACGCTGGAGGACGCGGTGAAGGCCTGCGAGAACGCTCCTCGTAAGGTGAAGCTCAAGGCCACCAGGTGAATCATCGTGTGTGTTGGAGGAGGTCATGTGACTCTCGGCCAGTTTGTTAGGGTTTGTGTGTGTTAATGAAGCACTTGTTTCTATGTTTCCTCTCGTAGAGACGACCTGCCCGTGACACCCAGGACTCATTCCGCCAAGTGGACCGGTGTGTTTCTTACCATATAGGGAGGGGCTTTAGCTTCAGGATGGATGTGTTCTGTCCCGGACTTGTCGGCTCGGGGAAGACAACTTGTTCAGATGGAAGCAGTCACAAACTAAAACTCTGGAATGTTCTCCAAGTGCTAAAATCCTCCCTGTGTTGAAATGGGTTTATGTAGTTATGTTGGCTAAGTGTTGAAATGGGTTTATGTTGGCTAGACGTGGTTATGCGTTTATGTTTCGCTATGTTTGAAATGAGTTTATGTTGGCTACACTTCATGTGTTTACGTATGCTTACTGTTAAATGGGTAAGTTGATATAATTACATATTCGTTACCAAGCAGGTTTGCAGGCTTGTCTCATTATGGAAATTGATGCTATTCTCTGATTAATAATTTCCAGGGTAGATGAGGTATTAGCAGAGACAAGGAATTCAGAGTTCAGTGTTTCAACACCGGCTGTGTCTGTCCGTCTGTCTGTCCAGGTCTCAGTGACCTAAGAGAATGGAAGAAGGACAAGGAAAGGAAGTATTTCACTCGTTTTGAGGAGCCCACTTCTCCTGAGACTAAGACTCCTACTGACCAGAGTAAGACATACCCCGCCCACCTTTCTCCCTCCTGTCTGTCTCTCTCTTCCTGTATCCCCCTGTGTCTCACCCTCCGTCCCTCTCTCCTGTCTGTCTCTCTCTTCCTGTATCCCCCTGTGTCTCACCCTCTGTCCCTCTCTCCTGTCTGTCTCTCTCTTCCTGTATCCCCCTGTGTCTCACCCTCCGTCCCTCTCTCCTGTCTGTCTCTCTCTTCCTGTATCCCCCTGTGTCTCACCCTCTGTCCCTCTCTCCTGTCTGTCTCTCTCTTCCTGTATCCCCCTGTGTCTCACCCTCTGTCCCTCTCTCCTGTCTGTCTCTCTTCCTGTATCCCTCTGTGTCTCACCCTCCGTCCCTCTCTCCTGTCTGTCTCTCTTCCTGTATCCCCCTGTGTCTCACCCTCTGTCCCTCTCTCCTGTCTGTCTCTCTCTTCCTG